>JABAJX010010041.1:0-19637 GCA_018221735.1 Termitomyces sp. K1Aa
ACCCTTTCTCTCTTACCTTACGTAAGAGAGTCGGGGACCTCGTCCCTCATCTTCATCCGACTCGGGTTTAAGCTTAGTCCTGACGCGCGGGCTCCCTTATCCTTCTCCCATCTTACCCGACACAGCCGAATTGAATGACGGCACCATGTAGATAATAACATTTCAATAGTCATGATGTTCAAATGACTCATATTGTTAGGCTTGACGAGACTGCGCGTCTTCGATCAGCTTCCAGACCTCTTTAGAGCGTGATGCAATAGAGAAACGGAATGGGCGTTTATGGTTAGAAAAGAAAATGAGTTTTTGAATGTTGAAAGTGGCCAACATAGTGGCAATGAGCCAAGTCTCTGCGTGGATGGGATGATAGTCAGTAATTTTACCTTACAATCCCGAACACAATGTTTTACCATGGAACTCACCATATGACGAACAGGGCAGAGTCTCATTTGACGTCCTGTAAGACAGTAGCAAGCAAAAGTAGTGCATGCTTACCGTTTTCCAAATAGTCTCATCGTTGTTTAGTACCCTCCTCGTCAGTTCGATTCGGCTGTCAAAGAGGAATCATAAAAATTCAAAGACCGGTGCCGTCACAGTACACCATGCAACTTGTATCCATTCACAATAGAAAATAGAAAATACACACTCATGGCTTCTCCTCACCTTCAACGCCGACTTCAGTACTCCCGACCCCAACTGTTTCATCAAGACCCTGCGAGTCCTTCTTCAATTCGGCCTCTTCCACCTCCATCGGATCTTCAGTCTCTTCGCCACCCTCGTCTCCAACATCTTCATCTATACCTTCAGTCCCCTCATCCTGATCCTCGTCCTGGTCCTGATCAAATGGGCCCTCTCCCCCTTCATCGTCCTCGTCCATTTCGCCGCCTTCTTGATCCTGATCTACATACTCCCCAGCTCTCGATATAGACGCCTCTGCAGCTTCGCCAAGCTCTGCCTCCCAGTCCACGTCCATCCGATTCAATTGTGCCTGCGGAGGATGGTGCAGGAGTGGCGCAGAAGTAAAGGGTGCGCCAATTTCCTTTGCTTTGGCTTTACCTTTTCCTGCAGGGGGACGTGGTGGGGCGGAGGCGGAGGCAGAGGCAGAGGCAGAGGCAGAGGCAGAGGCAGAGGCAGAGGCAGAGGACGAGGGAGGGGCTTTCTTTTTGTCAGTTTTAGCATTAGCGCGATAGACTGATTTTACGTCGAAGAGGGGTAACTAGACTTTTTCGTTGGAATAGAGGCTGATACGTACTGAGGAGTTCGTTCTGGAGTCTTTCAACGAGATCACCGAATTCAATTGTTTCGAGCGCTTTAAGGACGTCTGAGGCGGAGATGGATTTGTGTTGCTTCGAGACGGCTACATCGTGAGCTCTACATTATTATTCGCATCAGGAGAAGCTCTGGACGAATTTCGCGAACTTAGAGACGCACGTCGCAGCTGAAAAGGATATCACTCGGTATGCAAATGAGATGCAGTATGACAGGCATACCGAGGTAATTGATAAATACTGTAGAGCCCTTTACAAGTGACAAGACAGTTTCCTTCTGTAGTTTTGCATTGTCTGGAAGCTATGTACATCTCTGTCATCAGCATCCACGCTCCAATCGCATTGTAAACCGAACATACGGCAGATTTAGCGATCTTGGTGACGAGACTCTTAGGGAGTTCGAAGTTCTCAATCCCGTCAGAGACGAGGTCTTGTTGTGCTTGGGCGGAGATAGGGCCAGAGGGAGCGTCTTTGCGCGGCATAGACGGTGCGAGTTAAAAGGAAGGTTTGAGGAGCAGGTGGTTGTCGAATTCACGCGCCGTGTGGTCGTGTTTGGAGGAGTTCCAAAAATGTCACCGGAGTTTGAAAAGGCTGGAAAGACTATTCAATGGTATAACAAAAAAGATTCCCTGAGTAAGTATCTCAAGATTCCAGTCCAGCTTTCGATTTTCATTCATCGATCCCGTCTTCTCCTTCTCTACCACCTTCATTCACTTTCCCTGGTACGCATCAAAGTTTGAGATGGGTGGCTGGCGCCTTCTCGAAGATGTTTGTCTTCTTCATCTCCAAGTCAGCTCCCACAGGTTCCTCAAGGCTCAACCTCTTTCTCATATATCTCCGGGAACTCTTTTCTCAAGTAACGCTGTACATGTGCGCTAATCTGCTCAGCCTCCACTATAAATCCGTCATGGCCATCAGCAGAAGGTATGACTACAAGCTCTGCATCTGGCATGTTAGTTGCAAGTTCCCTCTGCTCAGTCATTGTGAACACCCCGTCTGTCGCGATGCAGATAACTAGACCACGAGGGGGAATGGTCGCGAGTACTTGGCCTCGTGCCTGTGACTCATAACGACATCGTGAGTGTCCATCTTGCGTAGAACGTGTATGTAGCAGTTCGCGTCAAAGCATGTAGCAAATTGTCACCTTGATAACGGAGATATGACGGGGCCAAGAAGATTGGTGGTCTGGATGGAAGATTCGGCGATGGAGGATGACGAGAAGGTCTCTCTTGTGTAGAGTTACGATGGCCATCGTTATGAAACACAAGAGGTTCGCCGGATTGTCCTGGATGTGGTTCTGAATTTGTACGGTACGTCCGAAACGACTTTCCAAAGAGTCGCGAGTTCGGTAAGTCAAGAGTGCGCACATTCTGGCGGTGGTCATTCCCAAAATAGGTTTTGCAGCATTATAAAAACTATCCTCATAGATAGCCTGTCATTGAACCTCGTTCCAACTGATATGGCGGATAGACGCGCACTCGTAGCCCCTCATGCACTGCTTCTCGTCTTATATACCCCAACGTGTTCAGTGCCCTACGTTTTTCAACCTTCCCTTGACCATTTGCCCAGGTAGTATCACGTTTTCTACCTGTTTTCTATGTATTCCACATAAAATAAATACATCAATACACGTCAAAATGCGTTATGATCACGCGTAATATCATATCAAAACGTTCTCCATAGTATTGGGCAGAGAGTGATAAAAAAATATGTTCAAGTCCATCTCCGGTCCGTTCTCAGCCGGGTCGGTGTTTGCCGAAGCTCACGTGTTTGCGCACAAACTGCTGAGCGTTCACTACTTACTCGTCCTGCATCTCCTGTTCTGCTCTCAAAATTTTCAATGTGTCCCCATTGACAAGTTCAAAGCTTCTAAGTTCTGTTACCTTTGTGGGTATGACTAGCCCACCAGTGGACCCACTAATCTCCTTTATTAACGCCTTTTCGCTACCCCAACTCAGTAATCTATATGACCATTAGACATAGAGCACCTCATGCGAAACTTTGGGGGTTGTGGTGTCCTATGTAGTACTTTCCCGTTGAGACTAGTTGAGACTCGACAACCTTGGACAAGTTGGCTTCATCCGTGTGTTGTTACAGGGATATATATTAAAGAGATGGCGGCTCCCATGCGAACTTGAAGCCTGTGTCAATCACTGAGATTTCTAGACTTGGAGGTTCGTGTTGACGACAAGTTAGATGAAGTCGAAATTCTGTTAATATTGTCATGTGTGAACATTCCTACTAACCACTGGCAACAAGTGAACTGTACACCAGATTGCTTCCCCGATGCTGCTTGTATCTTCAACGCCTCGAGTTGATCATCGATCATCAGATATGTTTGATCTATTGGATATCAAGACCACGTACTTAGTGGATGCCGTGATAAAGGTGCGTTGACCATTTCTCAGACTTCTGACTGACTGGGTTTTGGGGTCACAATTTATCAAGGTTGCTTGCGTACCATCAATCTGCAGCCTTTATCAGGACTAGAGGTATCAGCACGATTTTGAGCTAACAGCCTGGGAAGTGTGCTCCCAAACTTGTGAAACTATTCTTCAAAATTCAACTCAGTAGGATTGATCATTGTCGCGTGGGGTGGCGATCGTGAGGCTTTGGTCAAATTGACTTCTGAGACGGCATGGTGGTTGTAAGGGTGGTGATTGCAGGTTGCAAGGTAGTTGTTGACCCGACGTCTATTTGTGTCTGCTCCGGATCCAGTGTTCCGTGTAAGTATTATTGGTGTCCGTGGCAACAACTGGATGAACTTTTTCTCCTCACTCTCATGATCATGACGACGATTCCATGGGCGATATCATCTGAGCTTCACATCCGCCAAGTTCGTGCGATTTGAACGTTGATCCCCGCTGTCCGCTGTGAAATACTTCCTCGTCCTGTGTTTACTACTGCGCCCGATCAAGAGAGTGATCCCCAACCCGAGCAAGGATGCGGCCAATGAACGTTTGAACAGCGATGTTGACGCATATCTGCATTGATAGGATCGTGTCATGTTACTGCGCACACCGGTGCAGCCGAGAATAATAGTCAGTTGTCCGATGAACAGCTTTATCCTGGCAGCGGAGTGTCCGAACCGGGTATCTCGGACGTTGCACTAGATAAGTATATATCCCCGCTGCTGAAGGCCATTTTGAATGTCCACTGTGTGTTTGTGAAGTGGGTATTCACGAATCACAAGAGACCTTGATGTCCACCAGACTGAGACGTTCGTTGTTCTCCACAAAGTGTTGCGTGATGGGATGCCTACGTGATCCATTACCTTACATAGAAGTATATATCTTGTGCCAGAGCTTGGCCTGAGCCTGATTTGAGTGTGGAGTGTGCACAGACGTGGACCAGCAATCTTCGACGCTGACCGTACTGCCATCGTCTGGTGACCTGCTTATGAACACTAGAGTATACCATTTCTCCGCCCCGAGAACGGAGTGACACAAGTATGTTTGAAAAGCTAAAAAGAGACTGCGCAGCAAGCGCCAGCCTGACGTCTCGAGGCAGTGCATGATCACAACACAAAAAAAGAGAGTTTCTTTCTCTTCTCTAGCCGTAACGTGATGCCTCACAATACAGATCCATCACCGTACCAATATCCTTACCCACCACTACGGCAACCCCAGCAACACCCACAGGCACAACAACAATACCAGCATCATCCCTTGTCGAATTCGAGTCCAATAGAGACACCGTATGGTTATACGTCCTATAATACAGCGTACGTTCCAAAAACGGGCGAGGAGGCAAGGATACTAGTCCGTACACCGAGCCCGACACCGAGTGAGCAGCGGGAACTGCAAACGGGTGCACTTGATTGGAAGAAGTTGAGTAGTTGGAGGTTTTGGATTCGCAGGGAATGGGTCTGTACGTTTCTTTCTTTCCTTCCTTCTTAAGTTTTTCTTCACTTCCTTCTTATCTTTCTTTGAATGAATTGAACACTGACATGGCCACTCAAAGGGTACTACGTCGCTCTCGTCATAATCCTCGTCGTTTCGGGCCTAATCATCATTTACCACACACAAATCGTCAACTGGCTTAAACCCGTCACACAATGGCTGCACGGATTCACATTAGGCTGGCTCGTCCCCATCGCTGTCCTCTTCGTCATTTCCTTCCCGCCACTCTTCGGTCACGAAATCGTCGCAGTCCTATGCGGACTCGTGTGGGGCATGTGGATCGGTTTCGCAATCGTGGCCGCCGGGACATTCTTGGGTGAAGTCGGAAACTTCTAGTACGTGGTTTCGTTACTTATCCGTAAGCGAACTGTGGGACTGACGTAGTGTTGTGGCACTGCAGTGCATTCAAGTATTGTTGTCGTGCGCGTGGTGAAAAGATGGAGAAGAATAACTTAACGTATGCGTGTCTTGCCAAGGTGGTGAGGGACGGCGGGTTCAAGATTGCACTTGTTGCGCGCTTGAGTGCGATTCCGGGCCACTGTACGTCGTTTCCTTCATCTCTTGCTGTCCCATCCGTACCATCGTCCTGTCCTCTTAGCGCTGATGCCTCCATCTCTCAGTTACAACCGCCATATTCTCAACATGCGGCATGGGTATCCTCGTCTTCTCCCTCGCCGCTATTCTATCCATGCCCAAACAGTTTATCACGGTCTATCTTGGTGTGATTCTAGAGCAGTCTGCTACGGGTGAGTAATTAGTCTTTGTTTGTCCCCCGTCAACGTCGTGCATTGATCAGTCTTGGCATCCCTTCCTCACCCTGCCCCTGCCTAACGAATATGTATTTAAGCCAATACTGATCCGTTCTTTAGGCGACACAGACACCAAAAGCCGAATCATCAGTGACGTAGTCCTCGCCATAACAATCCTCATCACCGTCCTTGCGATGTGGTACATCTACTGGATGATGAACAAAGTGAAGCCACAAGTAATCTACGAGAGGCGCAAGGCAAGGTACGTTTTCTACAACTCATCCTTTTCCTCTTATCACCCCAAGCTAACCCGCACTCCCCAACCAGACAAGCAAAACTCGCCCGTGCAGCTTCAGGTTCAGCTTCCGACCACACGACACCCACACACTCAGACGACGCCATCCCACTCACACTCAGAGTCCAACCACTCTCTCTCCACCGCCCCCTCTCCGAACACACCAACGACCCCGCATACCTCTACGCGCCCCAGCCGCGCGCGGGCCGACATCTCCCCAGTCCACATGTACCCGAGGACGTCGAGTACACCGCAGCCGCAGGAAGCAACAGCAGGAATAGCACTGACGACGCGAGTTGGGAAATGGAGATGTCCGGCGCGCCGATGCAGCATCCAGGTATGGGACGCGAGGTTGTCGGTGGAAGGGGGGCGTATGGATATGGGTATGCGTCGAGGTATGGAGCTGGGGAGAGCGAGGAGGCGTTGACGGGTGGGAGGGCGTCGGAGACGAGGACGCCTGAATCTAGAGGAGGGGAAGAGTGGGAGGATAGGGAGTTTGGAAGGGGGTATGCGCATGGGCATGGGGGGGAGGGGACGGAGGGGTCGTATAGGACTGCGAGCGAGGGGTCGGAGGGTGGGAGTGTAAGTTATGGGATGCCTCCGCGACAAGTACAGGTGCAGGATTCGAGGAGACCGGCTGCGTCGCCTCCGCCGAGTTATCGGGCGGATGTCAATGTGAAGTGATGAGTTTTTTTTATTCCTTCGTTTCTTCTTTTTTTGTTCTCAAGTGTAGAGATATACGGGAAGTGGAGGAGAAGAGAGGATATACCTCGCTGCGAACAGAGAAATGGACTTTGTTTTTCGAGCGAACGATATATTATATTCATATCGTCATTGTGGTCTTTGTATGCATCTAGTTCAGTTTCATCTATAGAAATATGAGAATATAGCTGCTGGTCTGCGTCATATGTCTTTGGTTGATATAGAATGTACATTGTGTTAACTTTTTATAATGTATGTATGTGTGGCGATTTCTTGACCGTGGACGGCTCCTACGTTGAGATACTTACTGACATAAACATTGTCTAAGCATCGCACCGAACGAACCGCATGTTACAGTTCAATTGCACAGTGCATAATCAGGGGTTCAAATGCATATTAATATATAATTAAAATTCAGATATAGGAGAGAAAAGGAAGAGGGAGAAAAGGTTTGTATCGACATCAAACTGGGAAAGGAACATTCGGTCAATGTCAATCACAGTGTATACTCAAAAATACCTCCTTACATTATAGGGCGTCAAGCTTGAAGGGACTCGAGAGCATTCTTTTACAACGTCGACGTCATCCTTGTCCAGGGCCTTCGAAGTTCTGGCATAGATTGGTGTATTGCTAACGTTACCGCGTTCAACAGTATCGCTATGTCTGTTTAATTGGCCTGAGAGGAACAGTGATATAGAGTCACTGATTGAGAAGAGGTGTTTCGGAGTTATCAATGGACAAACGTACCAACTTCTAACGTGGGCGACATTTGTGTTGGCTGAGACAGGGGATGCAGACACAGCCGTGAAGCATACGGCTGCGGCCTGCGATGAATAGGACGTTGGTGAAAGGACGCAGTGCAAGGCGTGAGCTTTGAGTAGAGGGCTTAAAGAACGAACGAAGCTGAGTGGGATCGCTCAACTGAGGATATGAACGTCTGCGCGAATGACTTTTATACGTAGTAGATGGACAAGTTTTCCGTGGTCGACTTCAAATGCGGATCGGTAAACTAGGTATGCGGACCGGTTTCTAATGTGGCGATGATCCCGTGGCGTATACAATTGCATTGAATTCGAGCCTGATCCGGGCATGTAGAGGGCCTGCCACGAAAGTGAAACAAGAAGAATTATACGGTACGATTGAGTAGAGAAGAAAAAAAGACCCGTTCAGATATTCAATATATTAAATTGATATCGGGACGATTATGCGTATCGTCGGGTCAAGTACTATACATACATACCTGTGTATAATCCATCATTCATATTATTCGCGTTCTGTTGAGTCGTGGTGTTTGTCCAATTATGTATATGCGGAGCGGCAACAACGCAACAACGTTCAAAACATGACTCTACAAGGCCATCGTTAATTCAAATCACTGTGACCCGTTGCGATCCCGTTGTTGTGCGTTCTCCAAAGCAGGTCATAGGAATTATCGAGAATGACCTCTAGTCTAATGAATAGCGTGATAATAGATGAACGGTGAGACGTCACGTTTGAGCATGAAGCGGGCTTGAGTAGGTCGATCTTGCTCTTCACAGCCTGTATACATTTGCTGGTCTTCCCATTGGAAGACATCAGATTTTGTATTTCCCCATTTCCAGATCCGGACCGCACAAAGCGACGATGTATATCAATACCACCAAGAGCGACATGGAAGAAGGATTTATTAGACCGACGAGGTCGCCATTTGGACCAATCAGCTCTTGGTTTCCTGACCAGTGACGCATGCGAGGTGACGACTGCACAGCTGTCAGCTACCATCTGGAGCTCCCTTAAACAGAATTCTATAAAACATACAGGATAAGAAAATAAGATAAAAAATACACGAAATGGTCTCCTGAGGGTTTCACGTCTTTCTCTTTTTCGCCACCCTCTTCACCGCAGACCCAGTAGACGGCGTCGACGGACGCGACTCTTTCTTATCCGCCTTCGGCACTTCTTCGATCCCGCGTTTCTAATACAGACATCAGCTTTCTACCCCAAGATGAACAAGGTCAATATATACCTTCCCCTTTGACGCCCCTCTCGCCTTCGCCTCCTCTGCTTGCTTAGCCTCTGCCTCCTTCTCAATCATACTTAATAAAGTATTACATCTCCTCTGCAGCTCCTGCGGCGACCGGCTCTTGAAGAACCAATCAAACCTAAACACAGGGAATTCCGTGATATCCTTCTTGATTCGCTCGTACACGTCGTCTGCCTGCATCCCATAATGGAAAAGACGACATAGAAGGTATCTGTCCTCTTCCTCGCTGTAAACTTTCCCTTTCGTAGTGGGATAATTGAGTTCGAGTTCCTGCATCGGGAATCGGACGGATGAGATTTTACGCTCTAGAAGGGTCTCGAGGTTATCCCGCTTCGTCCGCTTAGCCTCGCCTTCCGTAATACGAGTTTCTATCCGGGGAGCCTCTATTGACGTCATGATCAATCAGTCCGTCTTGCAAAACTACGGACGGAAAAAACCGCACCAGCAAGCGTCTGCCATTTGTGCTCGAACGTAGCATAATACTTCGCCACGTCCTCTGCCGTCTTCTCCTGAATCTCCGCAGCATACGTCTCAAAGCTCGCGCCCCTATAAACGCCAACGTCAACCATTCTGCACTCACCCGGTACCACGAAACCTAAGAGGCACTTACCATCCATGGGCTTCAAGCCCCTTGACAAACTGTTGGAAGTCGCGCCGACTCCAATCAGGGAAACCTTCCTCAATATACGCTTCCTTCTCTGCCGTCTCTTCCTCCGTTAATGGCTCAGCTAGCGACCACAATGGTCAGTTAAAGTTTTCCTCCTCCGATGATCACTGACCAGTGTCGATAAAGTCCTGTGCAGCTTGCCGCTCCGCCTCGAGCTTCTCAGGCGTGTCTTCTGGGCCTGCAGGCTCCCTAACTGTTGCCGCAATCCCATTGAGTCGCTAGAATGAGACTTATCAACCTCTCTATTCCCTATCACATTAAAATTCCAAGTTTCACCTTATGCACGGCTAACTCTCTCTCCTGTAACACTGCCAGCTCAGGTGGGAAAAACTGGAAGTCTTGTCTATACACCCAAAGTCAAATCAGTATCGCGTCCATTTGTTCAATTGTTGGCAGAGTAAAACAAGAAAACTCACATAGAAATCTGTTTTGGCGCCCTAGGAACCTTAACCGCCTTCTCAGGCTTCGATGGTCCAGCACGCAGAGTGTCCTTGAAATAGTTATCGACCGAATAATTACTCTTCCGCTCTCTTTTTGATAACGAAAGCAAATTGAAGTTGAGTGCTTTTTTCTGTCTCGCCAAGCATTTGTTAGCACCTACTACACGCCGGACTGGAATAAGAGACATGGTACGTACCCCAGGTCTAAAATCCTCGCCCTCCCACTGCTGCACGCTCGCCTCGCTCTTGAAATTACTCAGATCCTCAAAATTCAGACCTTCGTACTTGGCGCTCAGCTCGGACGTTCGCTCCTCGCCACGCTGGATGATTTTCTCGATATCGTCGTTGATCAACATACTGTAGATTCCATAATCAGCCCAAAAACCAACCAACCTGGAACTCGCTTCACTTACTCATCCGAAGAATTGATAATCTTATCCGCTCCATGCGTAATCATCTCTAACAGCTCCTCCTTATTCGCCGCCGCTACGTTTTACCTCTTGCATTAGCCTCTGCATTCCCCAAATGAGAACAAGATATAAACGCACCCTTAGCCTGCTGTGTCCTTCCTTGCTGAATAACCAATTGATCCAATCTCAACTTCTGCGCAGCCCTCTCCAACATCCGCTCCTCTACACTGCCCTCGGTGATGAACCGGAACACGTACACCTGCTTTGTTTGCCCAATGCGGTGGGCGCGGTCCATGGCTTGAAGATCTGCTTGCGGGTTCCTGTGAAGTGATCAGTCAGCGTTAGAAGAGACGAGAGTGAAGAGGAGCGGAGAGCGAGAATGCAGAGGGAAGAAAAGAAAGGAAACAAAAGGAAAGTAAGAGAGAGGAGCAAGAAACCAATAGAAAGGGAGGAGAGGGAACAAAGGAACGCACCAGTCGCTATCATAGAGCACAACAATATCAGCTGTAGTAAGGTTAATACCCAACCCTCCGGCTCTCGTCGTAAGCAGGAAGATGAACTTCTCGCTATCAGGCTTATTATACTCGTCGATGGCGACAATACGATCATCATGCGCCGTCCCACCGTCGATCCTACAATACTCTGGAAAGTGTACGGCGCGCGTCAGAATTGGAAGGAACAGAATGACATGACGAAGCAAACACGCACTATAACCTCTGAACAAGCAATAATCCTCCAAAATATCCAAAACTCTGCTCATCTGACTGAAAATCAACACACGACTCCCCTTCGACTTCATCGCTGAAAGGAGCTTGTCAAGAATGATCATCTTTCCCGAGTTTTGGATTAGGTGTTCGTCAGTCGTGTAGGGTGGACCGGGCTCGGCACCGTCAAAGAGGTAGGGGTGACATGTGACTTTGCGGAGCTGTGTGGGGGAGAGGGTTATATTGAGTTAAGAGGGAAGAGGAAAGCAGAAGAGAGACAGGAAAGACTGACTTGCATGACCATATTCATAAGTCGGGTTTTGCCTTCCTTTTTACCGGTTAGCCCTAGATTGGGTGTCAACATCGCTCTCGACAAGAAGATGAGGTAAATGCACCATTGACAGCATCAATATCCTTCTCTAACACAGACCGATACCACTTCTTTTGCATCTCCGATAGACCGACGTAGATGTTGATTTCCTTCTCTACCAATCATCGCTCATCAGCGTTTTCAAATCCTCAGAAGAAACAGAAAATTTACTAGGAAGGAGGTTCTTCTCCACGTCCGACTTGACTCGCCGAAGAAGGAACGGTCGAAGGATCTTGTGAAGCGCCTCTACGACTTTCTTACTCTTCTCCTCCTCTGCTTCTGTCCCACTATCGTCCTTATGCAAGAATGAATCAAGGTCGGCGTAATCCACGAAGATCTCCGGGCATATGAAATTCAGCAATGCGAACAACTCTTTCAAGTTATTCTGCAACGGCGTGCCCGTGATAAGCATGCGCCCTCTTGACATGAACTCGCGGACGATTTGAGATAGAATAGAGTCAACGTTCTTGATCCGATGCGCCTCATCAATAACGATATACTCAAACGAAAACTTCCTGAACGCCCCCTTCTCAATAAGGCACATCTCATAACTCGTAATGCACACTTCGAAATCTTGGGGTATGAGGCGTTCCGCAATGATTTCGGCGCGTTCTTGTGGGTTCCCTTGGAGAATAACGACGTTGAAATCAGGGGTCCATTTCTCGAATTCACGTTGCCAGTTTTGCAAGGTAGACTTTGGAACAACGACAAGGTGCGGACCGGAAATATCACGGTAATGTTTGAGGTAGGCAAGGAAGGAGATAGTTTGAAGAGTTTTGCCGAGGCCCTACAGCGGATAAAGGGACGATGAGTGGCGGAAAATAAAGTAGGAGAGGGAAAGCACCATTTCATCAGCGAGAATACCGTTCAAGCCGTTGTGGTGCAATGACACCATCCAATTGAGGCCCTGCAACTGGTATGCACGCATCTCGCCGTTAATGACTGCAACGGAATTAGTTGGGCCGACAGTAGGAAAAGCACAACCTACAGCTGGGAGACTCTTCAAAGACATATGGTTGATCGTTCCCGTCGGCTGCAATTTCACCGTCCTTGAGCAGCTCTTCGTCTTCTTCCTTTTCTGATTTCCGATGACGGGCTGTGTTGTCGCTACATATACCGAGTTAGCCATGTTCATCAAGACCGAGACGACTGACATACGCCGCTTTTTTACGCCCGCGCCCCTTGGGCTTGGGCTGAGCGTCCATCATTGCAGCGTATTCTGGATCCCGGGCGCGCTAGTTTTGTGAGACAGTGTTTTGAGTGGCAGACAAGCAACATACCTTGATGTCCACGAAATGCTTGAAAAGCTCCGTTTGACCAAGGAGATACGAGTAGCGTTTTACTGCGTCCGCGACCTACTTCCCATCGAACCCACTCACCAACTAAAATTCGATTCTACGCACCTTTGCTTTGCTCATCTCCTGGCGTCTAGCCGCAAGCTTACTTTCCGCAACCTTCCTGCTCTCCTTCTTCTTTTTCTTCTCCTCCACTGCTCTTGCCTTTTTCACGGCCTTCTCCTGTGGCAAACGTAAAGTCAACATACCCCGCATCAACACGAAGCGACCCTACCTCCTTATCCTCACTATCGCTGAGCAGTTCGTCCTCGTCCATCGCATCGTCGTCAAATTCGCTTTCTCCATCCGCGCCCTGGCTCGGCTGCGTCGTACCAGTTAGCATGAATCTCATTCCAATTGTAGTTGGGTGATATACATACCTGTCTTGAGACGATGTTACTGGGAACAAAGTCGCTGAGGATGTCCTCGTCCATTGCAACAGCTGTGAATGTCTGTCCAGATAATAAAGCGACCGAACGACGCGAAAAAAATTGGGCTCACACTCATCGTGGTCGACCACTAAAAGGATGTGTGACGTGTGACGAGACGCGTTTGGTAACAGTCCTGATTTGGATCGTCTCTCTTTTTTCCACCCGTTTGGCAGAACTCGTAATCAACCAACGATTGGGATACATACTCTCACAGTTCCTCTTTACACTGACTTGGAGGTTTAGCGCTTAGCAATGTAATGAATCTTAATGTCCCTTCTGTTTCATCTTTTCATACTGTAACCATCATGATATCGATGTTGAAAATGAGATCACGGGGAGTATGTACAGGGAACTAGACGCCAACGACTGCTATCTACTATCCTCCACGATGGATCAAAAAATGATATGATATGTATGACCTACTATATACAACAAAAAATCTTGATATATTATAATATAATATAAACCACCACTCAACGTTCCACACGTAGGGAAACAAAACAAGATTATAATCACTCGATATCCTCTCCAAACATCTTGGCAAGTGCATCATTCCCTTGATCAACAGGAGCTCGATACACAGCAAATGCGGTCCTCTTTCCATCAGCCATCTCAGGTACCACACCAGCATCCGCCTCCCCACCAGCCGTCTTGCCAGAAGAAGTCCAGTCATCTCCTCTGTCAGTGAACACCTGAGGGCTCCTGTCCAGCAAGACTTCCAGATCCTCATCAGGCAGAACCCCAGCCTTGCCTTCAGCGGTGTTAGGAACAACATCGATTTTCTCCCCTTCAAGGCGGAGCAGTTCTGCTGCCATCTCAGCCATCGTCTCAGGCTTGTTCTTACCAGCAGCTGCTGCTGGTTTCTTAAACTTGCCTGGACATACATAGTCAGAGTTGGAACAAAGACATTTCTATCGGTGAACACACCTTTAGCAATGACAAGCGCCTCAAGCTGCCGCTTCTCCGTTGCACGCTGCATAATTTTCGTCTCGATTGTATGTGCGCTCACAAGTCTAAATATGAGGACCGGCTTCGTCTGGCCAATGCGGTGTGCCCGGTCCTGCGCCTGCGCATCCATTTGTGGATTCTGGAGAAATGCCGTACAACGTCAGAGGCAGCACGTCAAGAGTGATATCGCCTACATACCCAATCCTGATCGTAGAAAATCACGGTATCAGCAGCGGTAAGGTTGATACCCAGCCCGCCCGCCCGAGTGCTGAGCAGGAAGAGATGGGGCGCATCCGGGGCGTCACCACCAGACTGGAACATGTTCATCTGTTCGCGGCGGCCCATAGGCGACGATGATCCATCAATACGGCAGATGTTCCAACCCATACATTCTGTAGCCCAATCCTGCAAGAAAGAGAAGTCAAACACTGTGGTGATGTTTGAACGATGTTTGGTATCACCTGAATGATGTCGAGCATCGTCGTAAATTGACTGAACAAGAGGACCTTGTGCTTTCTCCTAAAGAGCTCACGTAAAAGACGATCTAGCACCATCATCTTCCCGCTCGCATTGACTAGGTCGTCGTTTAATACAGGCAGCTGAGTTGTAGGTTCCAACGGCCAATCGAATAGGAAAGGATGCGAGCAAACTTTTCGCAGTTGCATAACCGCGTTCTGGAGCTTCATATTATTCACCTGTTTCACTGAACCAAAAGCCGTTATATCAGAAGCTTCTAATCAGATGGAAAATACAGCACATACCCGTTGTCTTATACTGATGCTCCCTGTTCAATCTCGCGAGCTCGTCCTGATCTGGCTTCCTCTCTTTCACCCTGATGCCTCGCTCATCCACCTCTCCACTCTCAACCATATCAAAGTACTCATCATCGTCCCCATCCACATCATACCTCTTCCTGGCCAGCTTGCCTGCTTCACTGCGCAAACGCCGAGGGCCAGTGTCCACGGGTTGTTCGACTGCCTGTACTGGATTCTTGCCTATTAGGTAGGATCGCAAAGTCCCCGCAAGAACTCGATCATACGCTTCACGCTGCTGAACACTGAGAGGCGCATAAAGAACATATTCTTTCTTTGGTGGAAGGTTGACCTCAACATCGACTTTGAGACGGCGAAGAAGGAATGGTTTAAGGAGAGCGTGAAGAGATGAGATGATTTGAGAGGATCGTTCGGATCCGAGGCTCTGTTGCATGGTGGGTATATTGAACCTGGACGAATTCTTAGTATCATAGCGTCAAGGAAAATTGTACTACGACGCGCACCATTCTTGGAAAGAATCCACATCATTAAAGATATCGGGTAAAATAAAATTAAGTAACGACCAGAGTTCCGCAAGGTTATTCTGACACGGAAAATATCAATACTATGTCATAGTAAGAACGAGCATACACGTACATGAAGTGGTGTGCCAGTCAAAATCATCCGTCCAGCAGACTTGTATTTCTTGATCTCCTTCATGAGTTTGCAATCCAAATTCTTGAGTCTATGTCCCTCGTCAACGACGATATATCCCCAATTATAATGCTCTAGATGCGCGCGATCCTTAATGATCATCTCGTACGTGGTGATAACGACAGGGAAGGACGCCATCGGATCTTCCTCGTTGTCCTCAATTTCGTCCTCGTCTGTATTCATAACTTCTTCCTCATCGTCCGACTCGTTCTGAGTAGGTTTGGTAGAACGACGACCACGTTTCAAACCGCGCTTTGCAGCAACCTTCGGTTTGGCTTTAGACTTGGCCTGTGTGGACGGACGACTTTTAGCCTTAGGCTTGCTCTTCGTCCGCAATGAAGGTAGAGCCATCGCTGTGCGTCGCAAATCTGCGCGTTCGGCTGGAGTACCGTGGTACATGCAAACAGGTATCTGTGTGGCGGAGTATATGACCGGAATCTCGGAAGAAGAGTGATGTATCATACGGAAGGAGCAAATTTCTGATATTCATCCACCCAATTGTGCATAACACTAAGAGGGCAGACGATCAGGAACGGTGTAGAGTTATGGTGTTCGCGGAGGTAAGCACTGAATGCAATTGTCTGTAATGTCTGTATAGAACTCTCAGTATGTGCTTCTATCACATATGCTATAGACGTCACCTTTCCCAGTCCCATTTCATCAGCTGGAAAAGGCCATTGATCAGAGCGTGGTAAGAAAGAAGTTCAGCTCAAGTTAACGTACCAAGAATGCCAGATATGCCATTCTGATCAAGAGAGACCATCCATTGAAGTCCCTCAAGCTGATACTTTTTCAGCTTCGCTCCTGTTATCAGTGCAGGTTGTTGGAAAACAGGGGCAACCTCCTCTTCATTCATCTGGGGTTGCACTTCCCCATTGTCCCCCTTCTTACGTTTAGTGCTGGCCCCGTCATCCTCTAAATCATCGTCACTCTCGATACGAGCGCGTTTGCGGCCTTTCCCAGCGGCAACACCACGCCTGGACTTGGACTTGGATGCGTTGACCTTGCCTTCAGACGCTGCCTTGCTTGTGGCCGCTGTTTCCATAGCTTTCTTGTGTTGCTCCATCTGAGTCTGTAAGAAGCTGGTATATGCCGCAGATTTCTGCAATACAAATTGGAGCCTCGCGTAACGATTCTCCATTTCCTGTGGACGATCAGCTGACCGCGTTCTGACCACGAAAAAACTGCCAAACTGACCTCATCGACCTCAGCTCTATCTTCTGATATCCCTTCTACTTTCTGAGACGTAGCAGGGTTAAGACTTGGTAGAAAATAGGGCAGATGCTAGCATTGCTCACCGTGGTGCTCTCTGAGGCATCAACTTCGGAGGGATCTGTCGGAGGCGGCGAGGAGGGTGCCGTGCTCGCTGGTTCAGACGACATGTAGAATGCTGGGGAGCTCACAGATGCTGGGCTCAACGACATGACGGACGTTCGATAATTTGCCAGACAAGACGCGTTGAGCCATTTTCAGACTCAGCCCATCGTGATGGCACCGCGCACGCGCATGAGACTGCCCTAAACATACCATGTGATTCAACAAAGACGCGTCAAATTTCCCGGGCTGATCGCAAAAGACCACCTGTACCACATCCTTGAAGTATTGAACTTTGATATGTCGCCAGTCCGGCCATGGTCAATACTTACCCGATACATGATGTCCCATTCTGATGTCCAGTGATACCTCCTTGTCATCACACATCGGCCGATGGGAATCAAGAGAAATTCTTGGATGTGCTGATGGAATTGGTTGGACAGGTACACTTGTTCTCGCCGGCAACCTCACTGCTCTTCCCACAGCACTAGTCTGAGTCAGATGCCAATCAGACAACATACCTTTACAGAACAGATGTACCCACAGGTGAAACCCTAAAGGCCCAAAGTGTAACACAATTCCTCGGCATCTCCGCCAAAATTATTCACTACAGTCTTTGTACACTGCTAAGCTGTGTCAATCTGTGATGTTGAAACACATAAGAAGATGTACCTCTGGTGAATTCTACCTTCAGTCTTGATCAGTCGCTCGTATTCCTCGTTGGCATCATGTCCGATATACCCAGCGCTAGCAATCCGAACCTCGCCAGTATCGCGGGCCATTTGTGCGTCACCAACTTTATTTTGTCTGGGTCTCCTCACAAGAAATTATCTGGTCATTCAGGATGGCAGCGAAACTGTTCTCTTTGGCCTCTTGTGGTTGGTTCCTTGCTGATATTCTCTTTTCATGCCTCATGAGAACGTTAAAGTCATGCTTTTCTACGATATCGCACTCACTTTAAGCGACGAGGTAGAATTAATCTGGACGCGGAAATTCACTCCGCTCACAATATTATGGACCCTGGTATGCATAATGAGACTTCCTGTAGCAATCGCTGAAACGATGTCCACAGAATCGTTACGTTACACCGTTAGGATATGTTGTCATTATTGTTTGTAAGTCTACTTCGATATCGCAAGTTGAACCAAACAGTAATATTAATTTCTGGTATCATCCGATAGCTTTCCACGATCCATGGAGTAAGGCGGTCTGTAACCGTTATGTACTGTTTCCAGAGGCTGTCAAGATAGTAACAACATTCGCAATTGGAGGTTAGTAGGTCATCCAGCCCTTCAAACTTAGATCCATCCCAAATTTCGATCCCATACATAGTTATCTTTATACTGCGTTTGTATGCCATGTACTCCAGGAACAGGGTAATCGCTATTCTGGGGACCTTGTGCCTCGCAGTGGAAGTGGCTGTGAAGATCGTAGGTGATTTTCCTCATGGTCATAATTCTTGAAGATACAAGCTCGAAGCAGTGGTCCTTTACAGACGGGACAAGCCTCGACCTCCCGGAAGGTGGATATCATCTGCGCCACGATAGACAATGAGCTTATTCAGAACCTTCTAGGGCTTGTTGGCTGCATCTTGACAGGACGGAGTCAGTCGTACATGTCAGTATCTACATGTCTAGGGGGGAAATATCTTTGACTTAATTCGGTCCAGACGTATGGCCTTCACATGGATTGCGGAATTGATTTTTGGTAGATGGTTGCTTCAACAATGTCAAACTATTCCTCTAACTGCTTGTCTGTAGATTCAATCGTCTTCTTTGCGACACTATACCGTGTGTTACAACAGAGTCACCGTCGGCAGGGTGGCGTTGCAAACCTCTGGAATCTTATACTCCGTGATGGCATGGACCGCCCTCTTCTTACTCACGATGTTGTTCTGAGTGACTATTATTATAGGAGTGATGTATTTTGCTACTATCTTTATCGTGAATCTCGTCACGGTTCTGATCTTTATGGTGAGTCCATTCCTTCAGGCATTAGTAAACGCAACTCTTATCCCATCGAAAAACTAGCTTGCACCTGTAAGCTACTACATACTCTTCTGATCCTGTCCCATGTGGCTAATATATAACTCAGTCAGACATCAAAGCTATCAATGCAAGCTTTAGCACATTGTAGGCTAGCATTCCACTTCTCTCTTTCCTGTCCCTGATAAACTATCTTGTATCTAGAATCATGAGTCTCATGGTCTCACGGTTGATTCTCAATCTTCGAAAATTTTCTGACGGGGGCCAGGTTATGCAGTTGGCAGACACAAAGGCGTCTGACGGCCGGATGAACCCTGCATCAGCACCTCACTGATCGAAGCTGATACATAACCCAAACAGTACGTAGATCGAGAAAACAATAATTTATACCGACGACGCATTTATTTTGATATTCAAAGGAAGCGAATGAGCGTTCATAGTTGCGAACTTGGTTGAAAGAAACAGGATTGAATACCAGCTTCATCTTGAGTAGGTACCAAGGCCGAATTAAGCCTAACATCCGGATGTATAATAACTACTAAGGAAGACGTATACTAGTAAATGGTCATGATGACAAGAAAATTGTCTGCCGACTTGTGTTATTTAAAGTTCGAGTTTGCCTAAACGACAGT
>JABAJX010010042.1:0-20727 GCA_018221735.1 Termitomyces sp. K1Aa
TTATATATTGCGTGTCAGGGATCTAATTAGTCCTCTTGTTTGATCATACTTGGAGAAGTAATGGACCGACCGTTTTGCTGATGAACCTTTCAGACTCTCACCTGCCTAAAAATCCATCAATAAGTGTTATCACCTTCAGGACCAGCTGCTAAGCTTTGTTTTTCTGGACTAGCATCACTACAAATGATACTAGATTGCCAACCTGAGATTTGATTTTTCTACAACAACCTGATTCAAGTTGTTCTGTTAAGTTATAACCTATCCATTCAAGTTCACAGTGGCTTTCCACTTACAAATCTATCCAGATTTATTTTCTATTTCAATTATGTCACTGTAATATCTCCAGCATGTACATATCTGCATGCTGTCCTATATATATTCCAATTTTATTTACATACATATTGGCTCTTGTGGCAAACAGGATCTCGGGCATGCCATCCAGATGGAGCAGCCCATTAAATCATGTCAATTATTGACTTGCCAATTTTTCTATTGAGTGATGCCATTGGATAGGACATTGATATTGCAAATGCTTCCTTGTGCTCTATGCATGTGAACCTTTTCTTGTGTTCTTGCCTCATTTGGCATGCTGAGGAAGATTGCAATGGGAATATTCAAGTTGAGTGCTATCAAAGGTAGCGATAGAATTTTTTGAACTATCATGCATGTAAGACATAAATTTACAATGGAAACTGTCATACACCCACCCTTCGTTAAAAAATATCCTCACACTGCCTCAATGCCTTGTCAAACTTGAAATCTCAAAAAAATTTCCTGGCAATATCACAGACAAAGATCACCTTTTAGAGGCCTCAAATCCACAAAGTTTGGACTTAGATTTGACAAAAATTTTGCCTGAAATCTGCTATTTTGTGGACACGGTTTGTCAGGGTCCTATGACTCCCTCTGTCTCTATTTGGCTTAAAATTTTGAACAACAATTCTCAACAGGTTGTTATACTTGTATTGTCTTGCCTCGACATTGTTGGGGATCTGTGGCTTGTATTGAAGTTATGGACATCTCACTCTGATGTTTTTGTGTTATTGGGGACAAATCTGTCAATATTCAACACTAGGCTGTTCAGAACAGGTGCCCTGTTCCAATCTGTATCTCACTAACATCAGACAAAAACATAATGTCTACATAGTGGTAAGTAGACATGATAGTTTGTGCAACTCAGTAGACAGGTCCCCCTTTATGATCCTTCCGGCAGTGCTCACTCACCACTAGCATAGCTGTCAGTAGCTCTCTCATAGCACATGTCTAAAATATACTAATCATCAATCTACAACCTCGACCGTGCAGCAGCATCATCAATGGCAGCACTGACAGCTCTCGGATTTCGTCCGATGGCCTCCAATGTATCGCGGTACAAGTCAGACTGGGGAGTGATCTAGTCAGTAAACATAGTCTTACCCTGGTATCTCGTACCTTGATCAAACCCCAGACACCACCCTGAGCATTGGGACTGAACTTGTCTGCAACCTCTTTGGCTTTTGCTAAGATGTCAGCCGTTTGTCCTGTAACAAGATGATCCAAAAGACCATCATCATATGCCTCCTTAGCTGTGAAACGATGACCTTCTATTGAGATTTTGCGTTGCAGGCGGTGATCCCCAACTTTTGCGCGTAGAATAGCCGTCATTGACGAGGGCCATGGTGAGCCAAAGTGGATCTTTCGAGTCCACATTAGATGTCACTCTTGATGGCTCCATTCTGCAAGCTCACCTCGTTCATGCACATCCAGGCATTGCGCCTACTGCCATCTGTCATGACGCGATAGTCACATACTAGTGCTAACATAAAACCCCCCGCATAGCAGTGCCCATTGATTGCAGCTATTGTAGGAACCTAGATACCCAGGTCAGTGGTTGCTGAACAGGCCTGAATGATTGATTACTTGCTTGGGAAGGTTAGCAGTCGAGCTAAAAAAGGGTTAAAGGTGACTGAAGAGATATAGAAGGTGAGTCTGGCGGCGTTGTTTAAAGATGTCCTAAAATTACCCGGAAAGAAATTGGGATTGGGGAGCGCATTTGCAAGATCGAGGCCTAGAATTGCATCAGTACAATCCTCGGGAAGACATGGAAGAGCACACCATTACTGAAAAACTTGTCCTGACTCCTTTTTCCGACGAATATCAGGGCGCCTTTCCCGCCGGTCTTGTCCTTGTCTTCTTGTGCAGCTCTCCACTGCTCGCGCCAGTCACGTTCAACGGTATCGAGTGCCGGTTTAAGTCCGTGATCAATGAGGACGTCAGTCAAGCGACTATCGATTCCATTATGGAGCTCAATAATCCACAGGTGGGATTTAGCTAAACAAGATTGAATAGAGAAGTGTGAAATTTGAATTAGAGTTGCATTTGATTGACTTACGGTGGGTCAGAGTGATGAGAGGGCCATCAGCGGGGAGACTCAGTGGGTACAACATATGGTATGTAGGTTAGGTTCTTGTTAACCAAGGGCGCCCCATTGTCAGGGATCTGTCAAGGCATGTGATTATTAGCACTGAGCAGGGCTTTGAACTTTCCGGGAGCCCATTTACATATTTAAGTACTTACATACATTTGTTTACCGTTTTTTAAGTACTGGTAAAACGGTTTTGCTGATAATAAGGCGTGTTTCAACTTTCAAGTTGGCGCTAAAGAACGTGACTATGTACTCCCATAGCAAGCGTACTCGTAAGCAGATCGTCACTGAACTCTTCAGTCACGGGGAAAGTATTTTTTTTACATTCCCAAACACATATGTATGTCCTTACATCATGTATTACATGGCTAGTTAGTTAGCGGAGGTAGATATCAAGATTGTAACATTGTAACAACGATCATCATCTCTGCCATCATCTGGTTATGGCAGGATCTGGCAGGATGGTCAAGCCTCAAGTTTTCATTTCTATCGCAAGAATGCACCGTATGTAACCATCCTCTAATCAGACTTCAGTCTTGAACGTTGAATCATAACCTACATCTCTACACACAGATATAATCAATCCTGCCAAGTTTCGACGACTCAAACGGCATGCTATACACGCGAATGTATCCGGTCTCGTGAAGGTATGTAATAAGCTCGGTACCTAATCCTTTTCTTCATCCCACCAATGGTAACCAAGTATTTCATAAAAGACAGGAAAACCTGGTGTCCTCGTGTTCGAAGGAAGCAAAGAATCCATATCAACTTTTCTTGAAAACGCTCGAGGTATGTCGCATGGCTTCTAAGCATACGACCTCTGCAAGGATGCTTATGTTTGCCTATTCCTCTGCCTAGGGCTTCGCTATCTTCAGTTCCAACATGTTGATACGCAGTCTCTGGAAATTCATGGTCAAGGTCATCTAGCCCAGTCCAAAGCCGGACTTCACGAAGTCAAAGATATGCGCTCCCTAGTGGACGCATTAGATGTTATCGGTTTGAAGGCTTGGTTTCGGATACAGATGACAATGGACAAAAGTCCCTGAGCATAGGCTCCAGAAAATTGTGCCGTAATAGTACGGTACAACCAATGCCTAGCAGATCCAAAAACCCTACAACTAGTACTATTCATCGCCAGCAGCTATTCGCGATCTCTCCCTTCCCGCTCAAAATTCCCTTGGCGCCTCTCTCACGCTGGGATGTTTCCCACTCGTCATCATCCAAATACTTCCTGATAGCTCGTTCCTCCAAGTTCGATGGCCCTGCGTCAATGTCACTTCCATATTCCTTCCCTTTGCGTTCCCTTTTCTCCTGTTCTTCAATCTCCTCAACAGGATCGTCTGCAAGTGCGACATAGGCCTTTGCTACGTACCAATCGGTCTCTTTCATAAGCGTCTGCAGTCGTTTCTCCGCACGTTCTTTCCCCCATTTGGCCTCGCGTGCTGCCGCCTGCTCTGGTGTTTCCGTATTGACAGGAAGTCTAGAATTACGTACTAAGGGAGGAAGGAGCAGGTACCGCCGCGTATGAAGAAGATGTGGCGTGGTCTTGAGGATACTAGGAGGAAGGTTGTTGAGGCGGCAGACCTCGTGGCCCTAGAAATGAACATAAGAGTGTGGAGACGGCGGCTGGATGAGAGACGACCTACGTCCAGCCCGAATCGAAGGACAATTCCCTGGAATGTATCGGATTGCGCGATATAGTATCTGAGGGGAGTGGACCGCGATCCATCTGGCCCTAGCCCCTCTTCTTCCATCCTAGGCTCCGTTGGTCCTTCCTGATGAAGAAAGCCTTCACTATTGGTCTGATGTGCGTTCCGCGTAGACAAGGAAGTGTCTGTAACCGAGGATAATTTTGGATCTCCCTCTGTCTCGTTTTCATAATCTGAATCGTCCTCGTTACCAAGTACGAACGTGTCTTCGTCCCTGACAGCTCCATCGAAATTGGAGCTGACTGGACGTAATGGTAGATCTGAAGTAGGACTCCCGACAACACCAACTCCTCTAAGACAGGCCAGACAAGGATTGTACCTTTGAAGTCTAGGGTTCATGGTTATACATTGATTGCAGATGAGACGTTGACAACATGGAGTGGTAAAGACACCAGGGGAGGTTGTAGATGTACTAGAATCCAAAGATTTCTTGGGAGGTGGCAGGGAAGATGAGCACGCGAAACAGAGGAGAGTGTTTTTGTCTATTTCATATTTCATGAGGGATGATAAGAGGGACGGTGGGCCTGGCATTATGTGATAGAAGTAAATATGTGTGAGACTGATGAAAGCTAATGACGCCGATGGCGCCGGAGGACGCGTCTCACGGGTCCCTTGTCATGTCATCACCACTGGAACTGGACCATTCCCATCTTGTCTCTCTTGTCCTTCAGTCTAAGCAGGCACTTCAACATGGCGAACAGCTCTGTTCGTGCGCCCATTCCGTCTCGAACGCATCTGCCAACGTCTCTATCGACATTGTCGCCCTTGATGCCAAAGTACGATGGGTCACAGAGGCTGTAGGCGAGCAGTTGAAGGTATCCCTATAACGACTACTCCGACTTAACATTGTATTCAGTAAGAGCCGATTAGTTAGTCGCGAGTGTGGCTAAGACCATTGAAGAGAAACGGGAAGTTACAAGGAGGAAGGTTCAGGTGGGCGTACTCGACGGCACCCATTACATCGTATTCATCATGTCCATCTAGGAATGGGATAAGCAACGTGCAAAGCACTCTGACGCGTTGGACGAAGTTCTTGAATCGCTTGGCTCGCAATACGTGCCGCCGGATTTCCACCAAGCCACCTCTGCAGATTCATCTCTCTTTGGAAGCCAGCACTCAGATGACGGACACGAACAACTGCAAGGAGGACAAAAATCAACTAATTCTATGTTCTCAGCAGTCAGCCAGAGCCCTTCCTCCACATTGAAAGGTGGGTTGCGCAATGGTAAGCAGGTTGAAAAGGAGACCGAGAAGCCAGAAGGGGTGGCCAACAAGAAGATGTGGAAGACACTGCGAGATTTTGTGGATGACCAGGCAATTGAGGATGTATTGGAATCGATTGAGAGCGACCGGTTGGGCCTTGATGTACTTCTTTGTCTGCTCATGGCTTGGTATATGCTCATTTCTTAACATGCTTAGTATACCATGAGCAAGACGGATGAATATCCAGAAACGCTTGTCAATACGATTGAATCTATTCGAGAATCTTTACCAGCGCTACCAGACGAGCCTCCTATGAAGTATACCGAGGAGCTACTCGCCGAGCAAGATACAAGAATAACAACTATGGCCTCCCACCTAGAAAGTTTGGCATCACATTATGAGCAAATATCCAATGCTCTACAGGAAAGCGAAACCGGAGAGGAATTCAGTGACGAAGATAGAGACGGTGAGTGTTTTTAGAATCACCTCGGAAATGATATGCCAACCAACGAGACATGTAGCTATGATTCGGGATACCAATGAACTACCTTCCATAATGGCTGAAGTAGATGAGAGCTCTGGCGCAATAGAAGAGTACCAGTATGTCTCTATCTCATGTAACCCGGTATAGATCCTGACAGCCTTCCTTCTAGTGACAAGCTTGTGGCTGCAAAAGAGACATATCAGACCCATTTATCATTATTATCCCATACTTTAGACGATCTTGATGAACTAGGTGAAATCATGCCCGAGATGCTTCAAACCCAAGAATATGTCGAGGTCGGTATCACATCCTACGCTTGCTCTGTTTAACTTCTCCATGCTCCATAGGCGAAGTGTGATGAAGAGCTCAATGGGCTACAGAACCACCTCCTGACAATTGAGCACCTCCGCGATCGATTTATATCCTACCAGACTGCATTCAATAAACTCATCCTCGAGCTGGCACGACGTAGACAGTATCGAGAGGCAGCTGAGAATATAGTGCAGGGCATGATGTCACAGCTTGTCGCCATGACAGAAGGTGTGTTGATTTTTCGTGCATCACGAGTAACATAGATCAAATTGTTGTAATTCTTATAGAAGAGACCCAAGTGCGCAGCCACTTTAATTCGGAGTATGGCGCTCATCTTCCCGAAGATATATGCCTATGTGTTGGAAACGCCCCAACACGGTGGGAAGTTGGACCGATCAGCGGCGATGCGTTGTCCGAGTTTCTGCCCATCATTGACAATGAGCTGATCACACTGGTATGTTGGGCATCTGAGGCACTCTGGTACCTATTAAGATGACTTGAATTGAATGTAGGCGAAAGATCGGATTCATGCAGAATTAGAAAAGGGGACTGGAGGGCTAGGTCCCGAAAGTTTGTGAGGTTTCTCCCGAATGCTTCTTGAACAAGCCAATTATTACTTGTACATTTGTTAATAAATGGCTCGTTACCAGCCTGCGCTGGGTCATTCGTGGTCACGCTCAAGGCTGATATGTCGCTAAAATACCCACCGTCCTTGGTTATGCCCCGTATGGCCCACCTTCACGTAGACATCATAGGTTTTGATAGCCGTGCCAGCGAGGTGGACCGTGAACACGGTGGTGACCCTGAGAGTGCTGTTGTTACTGCCCGTTAAGAATGCGTTTAGCCCAACAGTCACCGAGCCGGCAGACATCATGCGAAAATAAGCGCTACACATAGTGTTTGAGTTGCTCCAGTTGGACAGGCTCCGCGCCGATCGAAAGTTACCCTTGAAAAAAAAACCCTCAATATCCTGCTGACCAAATTCAGCACATTCGAAGCCAGTAAATGCGAGCGAAACGTTGGTGAAATTCATCGCAAAAATCGGTTCCACCAAGGTGTCTTTCCATAGTGCATTACCAGCCGCAACCACGGTGTCTACCGTGACGCCAGGTGTAGACGGAAAAGCAGCTTGTTTTGATTGAGCTGTCAAATCTATGAATACGGAATGACATGCCTCTCCTAGCGCCTATAGATTTGGCCACATTTTGGAACTAATCTCATGAGCCTCATTTAGACGGAGCGTGAGTCCTGCAGCAAGGACTCGTATCATCAAAGCCCTCAGAAGCGTTGTTGGCAGGTTTTTGGACGCGAACATGCTCTTATTCACTGTCGTTTTCTTCTATTGGATTAATTTTGCCATTCAAAATCAATCGTTAGGAAAGAAACACCCAACTACCTTCCGAACTGTCTATACCACTGGCAGGGAATAGTAAAAAGGAGCCGAGGGAAAATAAGTCATACCGAAGTACCTCCGAATAGGTCCAGATAGAATCCTCCCAAAGTTTTGCTGCATCTCTTCTATAGAATAGTCGGTCTGTGTATACTAAGGATAGGAAATATAGCATCCTAGTTGGTAAATCTGGAAACAATCCATATCTTTTTAGAAAGGACCTTGGGCAGGAATTTATTCCTCGCAATTCCCTACGCATACATAACCATTTTCAGGGTAGAACTTGTGCGAGATAAGGTATCTTCAAGGAGAACCGACGACCACGTGTAGAGAGCTCTAAAAATGCTCGTCAATTGGACTTCCTCTACATAGTATGGAAGAGGTCACTTTCGTGATAAAGATGTACTGAAGCTTGAAGGCCTGACAAGCCGAGTACTTACTTATTGGTCTCCGTATACTGATTACTTCGTTGGGCCGGGGTATGCGTCTAACAATGATTACTCTCGCACCGTGGAGGGAAGAACGTTTACGGTTTGTGCATGTGAGCTATGATATGCTTGTACCACCACCCAAGCCACAGGTCCAAGCAAAGCCAAAGTTACATAAATCAAGGTCACCAAATCTCGAAAATTGAAAAACGCATGAAAACAGTAATGCCGTAACGTTGTGATTCATAGCCCACTCTTCTACGTTCTACTCATCTTTCAGTGTTTTAGTATCTGCTCTCTATCGCGCGAGATGTTATTTAATCCGCCCCATCACTGCCACTCGCTACATCATGATGATGCGACCATGTGCTGCGCCAACTTTACATAAATCTTGATGATGATGCTCACCAACTTCTTCATCTCAGGGTATAAATAATGCTATGTTCCTATAGCCTTATACACCCTTTTGCCTTGCCTTGTCCTCTCTCGTTATGCGGTTGATTGAATTGGCTCTAATATCTCTTACATTTCCTGCGATCGGGACCTTGGCTGGCCAGATACCAGTCATTGATGGGATATTCGGTGGAGTCTCGGATAATTCGGACAAGTTGGACTATGTGAAAAAGCCTGTCGTCCTAAGCAGTACTGTCTTCAACGCATCGTCTGTTGGCGCAGCTAGAGTAGTCGAGAACTCAGGAATATGTGGTATGTAATACGACGAATCTACTGAGCCCAAATACAGGAACGAGAACTCATCGTCTTTTCAGAGACGACACCTAATGTTTACCAGGCTTCTGGATATTTTGACATTGTTGCCAACCAGAGTATCTGGTATGCCCGATCTGCTTGAAAAAAGGGAAAACATCTGATGTCCTCCCTTAGGTTCTGGTTCTTTGCGTCAAGAAATAATCCAGAGGCAGCTCCCTTAACGCTATGGTTCAATGGAGGAGTATGTCCTTCTTTCTTCGCTTCGGCCTTGGGTGATTTATCGCTTGCTTCTCCTTAGCCTGGTAGCTCCAGCATGATTGGACTCCTTCAAGAACACGGCCCATGTCGCATCACAAATGATTCTTCATCTGTTACTCTCAATCCTTATTCCTGGAACAACCAGGCAAATATGCTTTACATCGATCAACCCGTCGGAGTAGGTTTTTCGCATGGTCGCTCTATCGTCGGTACATCGCAACAAGCGGCTTCCGATGTGTGGACGTTCGTGCAGCTGTTCTTCAATGACGTTCGGTTTGCGAAATACCGACAGAACGACCTGGCCATTTGGACAGAATCGTAAGATGATGGCCTCTCTTAATACCACTATTCATCCTTTATTTATAGCTACGGAGGACACTATGGCCCTACTTTTGCTGCGTAAGTCAGGGATCGCGCAGTCCGATATCATTTTTGATCGAATTGTATCACCTGTGACAGGTATTTCTTGTCCCAGAACGCGGCTATCGCTGCCGGATCACTTCAAGGACACAAACTAAATTTGAAGGTCCTTGGGATTGGCAATGGACTCACAGTAGGTCTACAAGACACTTTCGATGCGCGGTTGATATGAACAGTACACCTCAGGACCCGTTGGCACAATATCCTGGATATGCAATATACGCGACGTCGAATCCGTATCATCCATTGGTGAAAAGCGCAGTAGTTGACGATGCGAACAAAGCCTGGTCAGATCCTGGTGGATGCAAAGACCAGGTAGGTGCCTAGAGTGCGAGGCTTTTTATTGATTGTCAGTTAACTGAAACGCCTTACGGCAAGATCACATCGTGTTACAATGGAGGGAGCAATCGTACATGCTCGTCTGCGCAAAGCTACTGCAATGACAACATTTTGTCACCTCTGGTTGGCCCATACGATGTAGCTAAATGTTCCCTCAGCTCGAAAAATGTCCACTAACAAGAAACCAAAAGGTCTACTACGTCCAATCACTGACACCCGACTCATACCCTCCTGATATTTCAAACTATTTAAATTCAATCGCTCCGAATATAGGTGCAGAAAGGAAATGGACAGAGACCAACTCCAATGTCTATGACAACTTTGCGTTCATGGGTCAGTACCTCGTCGATTTTCTGCGTTGCTAACTTCAAGGAACCTGACCTGGTCAACTTCAATAGGCGATTGGATGAGGAATTCGCGACCGACTCTGGAGAGCGTTATCAATGCCGGAGTACGTTTATCGGTTTTTATCCCGAATGATCCTTGACCTCGTACTCAGGTTAGGACTATCATATTTGACGGAGACGCAGTGTGTAGATTTTACTTACTTTTTTTAAGCACTCGTTTGAATCATGTTTTGATACAGGACTATATCTTGAATTATATGGGCGTAGAAGCTATGGTAAGGTGTAGGTAGATATGACGACATGCAACGAATTCTTATGGTCATCTAGGTTGATGCTCTTTCGACCAACTTCTCGTCAACCTATTCACAACAAAAATGGGCAACATGGAACGTTGCAGGTCAGCCAGCAGGTCAGTATAAGGAAGCTGGTTCCTTTTCTTATCTGCGGGTCTTTGGTGCGGGTCACGAGGTTGCAGCTTATAAGGTTCGTCAAAACGGCGTACGTTCAGACTCTATGTTGACAGTCGACTAGCATGGAGATTTAGAGACTGGACAAGCAGCAGCACAGATGTTTACTACAGTAATGGCAAATCAACCTCTCAGCGGCAACACTTCCAACGGAGGGAGCACCAACGGCAGCGATACTAAAAATTCCTCTACATCCACTACAACGGTACCCAGGAAATACCTTCTAACTGTTGGATTCATCAGTCTTGTTTACTATTACATGCTGTAATACATTCATGTATTTATACAATCCCATTCCCTACCAATTCCAAAACCCCCATGACACAATTGAAGTATTGACTGGAAGGCTGGTGTACAAAGTCTTCAGGTTATAGGTGCCGTGAAAATTCATCAAATTTCGTGTGCCGCCGTTTTTTCCGCTAGTTGTAAATCTTCTAAGGTGATGGAAGACCGCTCACACATACCCTTGAATATTCCGTTGGGTACGTGATAAAGTCGAATCGGTGTGTCGAATTCCTGGATCAAGAATGACAATTATACTTTATCAGCACTAACCGTAAGACATGGAAAAATACTGACCACTATCTGCCCGGCGTCGAGAACGCATATCCTGTCATAACCAATTATTGTTCTTAGTCGATCTGTTGTGCGGTACATCAGGAAGAAGTTATCAGAAATTGCCGAGAAGAGACGAACGAGCTATGCATAAGATGGTTTTGTCTTTGAACTCATTAGCAATTGTATCTTGAATGTTTCTGTCCGTTTCATAGTCGACAGAAGCTGTGAATGTTTTGCATGATCAACACCGACTCATCGAACCGATGATATGAAGACAAACCTGTTGCTTCATCAAGAATGATTACTTTTGAATCCTTCACCAGAGCTCGAGCAAGTGAAACTAATGAACGCTAGGGATGTGTAGATGGTACAATCCATAGGTGCGTGACAGAAAGCAACTTACTTGACCAATTGACAAGTTTCCACCTTCATCCTCAACCACACTATCAAGCGTGAAGCGATTATGACTCGAAGCGGGAACACCACTTGTTGAAAGGTCTTCCTCTGTGCCTGAGAGTGTATGCTCCGACGGATGTTTTGAGGTATCTTCGACCAGATAAGACCGCTTTAACGCGTCCCACAATTTGGCGTCATCGTACAGCCCAAATGGGTCCAAATTTGTACGCAATGTTCCCGAAACTAAGAGTGACGAGATTCTACTGCCAGTGAATTTTGAATATATAAGTAAACTCACAGAGAAGCTGAAAACCGAGAGTATGAGACGAGTTATCAATATGGTGATGAATAGATGATAACTTACCGGGTCCTGGGGTATGATAGCTAATTTACTTCTTAAATCTGTCAGGCCGAGCCTCGATATGTCAATGCCATCGATAGTGATAGTGCCCTTTGTAAGTTCCACCAAACGGTACAGTGCTGAAGAGGGTGAGAGTCAGGAACGAGAATAAGGAGGTCTTATCCACCTGTCATTATGGAGCTCTTTCCAGCACCGGTCCTACCAACAATGCCGATCTTTTCTCCGGCCATAACGGTCATAGACATGCCTGGAACAAGTGAGTAAGATCGAAAACGAAGGGAGATGCAGAAGTACCTTTTAATACAGCAGGAAGCTCTGGTCTATAACTAAGTACCACATTCTTCAGCTCAACACGACCCTGTGCGGGCCACTCTAAAGGAAGTTTCGCATCAGGTAATTCATGGGGTGCTTCTTGTTCCACAGCGGTTGCATAATGAACGATACGTTCCACAGAGTTCATGTTGTTCTCCACCTCTGCACTTTGTCGAACCAGCCATCCGAACCTTTGAAATTAAATGTCAGACAGAATTCGCACGAGAATAAATGATAACTAACGCTTGTTGTACACTTAGAATATAGGACAAAACCAGACCAGTCTGAGCCGGAGATATCGTGAACCGCGTTCCAACAGCAAGCATTGATACAATAAATGTGAGCAGTGCTCCAAGGAAATCAAGGCGAATTCCAAGCCATCTCTGACAAACGACAGAAACATCAGTTCAACGAGAAAGAGCAGAAGAAAGGGACAATGAACCTGATTTGTCACGGTCAACCAGTATGCACTGCAGACGTGGTTAGTGAGATCGACAATACGGAACCTCCAAATGAACTCATACCGATTCTCCACGTCAACGCGGGATTCATTATCAAGACGAAACCTTTCTGATTCACCGTAGGCTCGAATCGTCGCTAGTCCAGACAGACTTTCTGAGAAGTGGGAATACAACGATGAACGCAATACAGCATCTGAAAACCCGATGAGAAGGTCTCAATGAGCCGCACAAGGATCGTATAATTACCAAGTCGCTATGCAAAAAAATGGGTTTGTCGCAGACGCACGATCAATGATTTGAACATACCTCCAATTCACGCGCACTAGCTCGGTAGAATGCAGCAGCCCACACATACAAGATGATGATACAGACAACACCAATGAGGAACCATGGCAAGACGATAGAGATCAAGATGATAGCACCGATGATCGAAGAGGTAGTGCTTGCAAACATACGCAGAGAATCTGAAAAACGGATTTAGCGGCATTTGCCAAATCCCTTTGCAGACTAACACACCTCCAAGCAAGTTATCAACGGTATCAATGTCTTTTGAGAAACGGTTCATAATACGGCCAAGTGGCTAGAAAAACAGTGTTGATAATAAAGATGGTTGAAGTAGCAAGAGCAAGTAGATACATACTGTCGTCTCAAAAAAGGACATTGGGGCATGCATGACACGCGTAATGGCAGCCTTGATATTTCGTTCAGCGCTTCATAGACACAAATACAAGACACCTACCCTGTGAAGACTTTGGGATGCAAAAAAGGTCAGCAGTGCAAACATACTGCCCATAAGGAAGAGTGATAATGCTTGGGCAACACCCAAGGAGGCATAGATACCCATCTGCATCACTAGATCAGCTATAGTCCAAAGGGGTCAAGGAAACTTTTCTGACATAAAAACCTTGAGGGCGTGGCCATTTCCTGTGTTTTTATCAGCAGAATTTAAGGGGCATAACACATAAAGTACAGCGTACTCTTCTTGCCAATAAACAAGCCTTTTGATAGATGTGAGCTTTCTTGAGGGGCAGGATGCACATAATAGCCTACCAGTACGAAGACATCACAGTTGCACCCTGAATGAGGATAAGTGACAGGAACAGCAGTGGAAGGACTATATGTCCCTTCCCTGCCTTCGAATACTCCTTGTACACTTCTCCTGATATAGCGCCGGTGTTCCTCTCTTCTGCTTGCATAAGTGCGGCACCAGGTGTCGCCTTCTTCTTGGGACCCTTATCAGTCTTCTCAATTGCGTCCGCAATAGCATCCTCTTCTTCCTCTTCCTTCTTCTCCTCCTCCTCTTCCTTGGACCCAAATTCTTTGACAAACTTCGCGAATTCGCCAGCTTTATTCATGAGTTCCGCATATGTCCCACGTTCAGCGATACGACCATCGGCGATGGTAAAGATGTAGTCGACTTGAGGGAGGAAATGAAGGGCATGGGTCACCAATACTCTCGTCTTGCTTGACAAGCTGTTCTGAAGGACATTCTGGAAGACTGCCTTTCCAACATGAGCATCAAGGGCAGAAAGAGGATCCTAAGTTACATTGATGCATTGATGAGCATTCCAATCCATCGATTACCAAAGAATAACTCACATCGAAAATTTGGATATCGGTATCGCAGTAGATGGCACGACATATGTTCAATCTCTGTTTCTGTCCACCAGAAAGCGAGATTCCCTGAAACAGGATAACGTCAGGACTCAGCCGAGAATGAGCTCCATCGCAAACAATGCACCTTTTCTCCAACTTCAGTAAGATCACCATTGGGTAACATTTCCAGATCAGGTCCAAGACAGGAGTCGTTGATCGCTTTCCAATATTTCTCCTCCTCAAAAGGTCGACCAAAGCAGACATTCTCTCGAATCGTTGCATTCTGAAATATAAGTCAATCCCGATTTTCGTATCCAAGAAGCTGACGGCTCACTTGGATCCATGCACTCTGAGGGCAATATCCTACAGTGCCTCCAAACTTGACACTTCCACTAGTCCTCCTCATCTCGCCAATAATACCTTGCAGAAGCGAAGTCTTTCCACATCCTACAGCGCCTACGATGGCAACCAGCTGTCCACGCGGGATACGTATGTCCAAATTGTCCATCTTAAATATCTTATCTTCGTCCGCCTTCGCTTTCTCCGAACCTCGAATGGCCGCCTTGCCCTTTTTTGACTTTGCACCATGCGCACGTTTTTGTTTTGTATTTGTCTCTTGAGCAGGTGGCGGGGCATCCCAAGTGAAAGAAGCGTCTGTGACCTCTACGGCCACGTCAAGAGTGGGGTCTATTACAAGGCTTTCTGTGAGCAACTCGGCTTCGAAAACATCGTAGAGACGACTGGTTGCGTTGGCTGCGTCTGCGATTGCACTCAGAGATAAGGCTAAAACATTGTTTCATAATCATTACTTGGAGCAACTCATATGACAACTTACGAAGTAACATCAGTGGCAGCCTCAGCAGATTGAAAAGGGTAAGAGAGGCAAAGATCAGTGAAGGCTCCGGGGCGTGGCCAGTGAGTGAGTACGTGACGAAGGCAATGACGGATGCCAAAACAGGCATGCTCATCGCCACTGCGTTGTTTGCTGAACGGATGAGCAAGAGAGAGCGGATGTATCTAGGCGGCTGCAGGTGAGATCACGATGCAATAAGAAGACACACAACGTACCCCAGTTCTTTCTTCCGATAATCAAAGATCCTTGCAAGGAAAGGTACCTCCCATGCGAAATATTTAATAACCTTCATTCCTCCCAGCAGTTCCTGTAAAATCTTGGCGCGTTTATCCGTCCACATCATACTTTTCTTACGTAGCATGAAGAGACGTTTCATCACAATGGTTTGAACAGGTGTTGCAAGGACAAAGAATCCGAAGCCAGCAAGGGCGCTAGGGCCCAAGTTCAGTAGGAGAAGAATTAGACAGATAATCATTTGAATGGGCGCGGTCCAAGCCTGTCGAATGGGGGTCAGCTATCTAGCGGTGATGATACTGGAGTGAGAATGCACCATGTGGAAAAACCCAGCGCAGAAGTCAATTCTTGAGACATCAGTAGATATATGGTTGACAAGTTTGCCGTTGGTTAGAGTAGACCGAGCACGTGAAGTCAACTTCAAAGAGCGAGTGTAAATGGCCGTAATCAAGCCGCCACGAAGGAGGACACCAGTAGAAGTGGCTCGATAGAAGAAGTGATGCGTGCACAATGATCCGATGATCTGAAGTGCGATGAGCCCAAAAGCGTAACCTATACCAACACCGACAGGTGGAACTTTAGCGCCAGTTTTGTGACCAGCAAAGGACTCGGTTGCAAAGTTTATAATAGCCTATCAATCGTTAGAAACGCACCACAAGAGAACGCCCAAAAAATGCATACCTTGACCAAAAGAGGACTGGTCACTTGAGCGGTGTCACCAATGACCTTTAACAGACCGCCTGACCAGAACCACCATGCAACACTGTCATTCATAGCCCATATGAGACTCGCTCTCTTCTTCCCATCCACCTCACGCCATTTCTTTTCTTTCTCTTTCCTCGACCCACTAAGCGTCCAGATAGCAGTTCTCCACACCCCTGGACTGATCTCGCCGTTTTCAAGGCGCGCATTGTACTCCCGCGCCTGCTTGGTGCGGCGGTCAAAAGACGCGTTTATTTTCTCGGCAATACGGGCTGCGCCACGACTTTCTTGATGTTTGTAGAGATCAGTTGCTTCCAGTGGTCGCGCGTATCCAAGGCCGAGGAGAGGGGTTATCCACTCGAAAGTGACCAGGCTGAAAATATTAGCAGTTGCCTCAGGAATGAGGTCGGCATCGTCAAGAGACTGCTTCGGCGGCGGTGGTTCCTTAGTCGAGGTGAATGGAACGCGAAAGAGGCTGGTTGATGGTTAGCCATATCACATCTTGGAGCTTGTTATGACGTTATCAATATAACACTGACCGTGATCTTTGGGTACGTTCGATAGTCACTTGTGCTCCTCCTTGATCTGGTTCCTCCTTCTCGAGCGACGAACGTGATTCCTTCTCGGTGCTGGGTAAATTTGACATCGAAGAGACTATGCACTCCTAAGTACGTCAACCCTGGACTACAACTTATATGACAAACAGATTTCGGCCGGAAATTAAGCCGATATCATGTCATCTTCATTGCATCGGGGTGATTAAACAATTATTCAGCTTCCGGAATCCGGAAAATGGGCTTTCAAAGCGAGCTCAATCGACCAACGACTCCTGGATATGACTGGGACACACGATAGTGATCAACCACATATGCATATGAGGAGGTACGTCGCCGACGCCCGTTGACTGCCATAGGAGCTTTCCCGGACCTCCGGACCGCTGGGCGGTCGGGAAAGAGTTGCTACTGTATCAATAGCGCCCCCCTATACAGCTGCTTCTGACTTTCTGTACATCTTAGTCGATGACTGGGTATCGAAAATGATAATTGGCCACACCATTTAAATGTGCTGCAAGTTCATGGAACAAACTTGTGTAGAATATGCTACTGAAGTCTACTGAAGCCGAACCAAACACGGACTATCTCCTGTAAGCCGGGTATCTCCTTCCCGATTGGAAGAACTTAAACTGTGAGACCTTGCAGACGCATATTACCTCTGTAACAGTCAAATCTTAACTTTGTCAGTGTGGCGGTTACGCGGTGTCGAAGCTTTCAGGGGAACGGAAGATATTGAACGAACTCGGTTTCGATCCAGAAACTTTGATAAACCCGATACATAGCCGACCAGTCGTGAATCCTTGCAAAGAAAGGCAAAGAATCGGTATTGAAGAGAGCCGGAATAAACTAGGCACCTGAGCGTACAATTCGGGTACTAATATGGGCGTCAATCAATTGAAGGAGATAACGAAGTGCTGGCATCCAGTCATTTGCGTCGGGACCTCGCATCGCCGGTTCCGTGTTCACACACAAGAGTTCTAAACATCGATGTTTCTATTGTTAACGCTTTTGACTAGGCTCGGTAGGATGGCATGGCCTCCTGCCGTGTACTATTTCAATCGTGAGATTTGGAAGAGCCTCGGCGAAGGAATGAATGAATACTCACGTCCTTGTGACAGTGGAGACCGGTGGGAACGTTTGGTTGGAGTTCCGTATCCTATCAGAAAACTAGACAAACGCACGGTCAAGTTGAAGACAGTATCAGCGGTAGTGGGAAGGCCGCTAAGAACGTCTCATGAAATGTTACGTGATTATTCAAACTTGTACTCCTCGTGCCCTTCGGGTAAGCGGCCGGAAGGTGCTGCGTCAGGTTTTTGAAACCTTGCTGAAGGGAGCTGGCCTTGTGAACAGAGGAGGCACGAGTCAGTTCACAGGGTGTGGTCTTTGCCTGACATGATCGGGTGTCACGAGGCCTTACCTTTTTCCTTGTGACCTCATCATCGCGTCTCAGTGTCGCGCGTGGGCTCGCTTCGTTTCGCAAATTTTTAGTCTAAGTAGCGTATAATCAAGCGTTTTTCTCCCGAGTCTTCAGAAATGATCACTTTAACTGTTGATCCCAGTCTAGAATCACCGCCAAATTTCATGCTGGATGATCACATATTCGCAAGGGAGGCCGTACTGCACGAGAGACCCACAATGTCGCACGAGCGAGCCGCAGAGATCTTACTAGAAAGTTGGAGGGCACGTTGGGAACAAAGGAAAGAACTGTGGGCGGAAGAGAGAGAGGCAAGAGAGGAAGCAAGCAGAGCGGAAGAGAGGAGGCAGCAAGAAGATGGCGACGGGGAATATGGCTCAAGGAGCAGAACGATGGACGCAGAGAATCCATCGAGGCACTCTAGGCAGGAGTCCTCGAACGAGGAGGACGACAGTCCTAATCTCGTTGCCGGGAAAGTCATTCCTGAAGTGGTGGAATACCCACCCGCGCGCTTCGCTATAAAGAAGTTGAGGGAGCGCGAATACATCGAGTTGAGTTATTTCACTCCAGAAGCTCGATCTGATGCAGCCAAAACCGAGTCGGTTTCGTCGAACGATATTTTCACACTGACGCAGGACGACAATATGCTAGCCCTAAAACCTGCCTCTAACTATCGCTCCAAGACCAAGGTCATCCAAGACGAAGATCTCACTTGGGAACAATTGAGCGTTGCGTCGTTAAGTTTTCTGGAGCATATCATCCAGGAGAAGTGGCCGACTAACATGGTTGACGCCATGCACACCTTTTTCTTCAGACTGACGCATCACAAGATGCGCAACGAAGGGGAGGAGGGGAACAAAGTTTTGTTGTTATATCAGGCTAGAGCCAGGAGGGAGTGGCACAGACAGATCAAGAACCCCCCAAGCAATGGGATCTTCGACATAGGCCTGATAGACGTGAAATTCCTTCGGACGTTAAAAGATCAATTGTACGACGCTAAAAGGAAGGCTATAGTAGCTGGTGAGTGTCAAACCAATCTCTCAGGATCACTCTGCTAACCAGGCAATTTATCTCCTTGGCCCTCCTTTCATCTCGTCAAACTACACCTCAATCAACTCGCGAACAATGCTTTGTTGAACGCTAATGGCGACACTCTCGCCGGAAAAATGCTTATGGCGACAATCTCGCCCGCGTAATGATTCTTATGCGACACTCTCGCTTGCTATATAACTGCGACACTCTCGCATGCTGAATATGACGACACTCTTGTCTGCATAAATACATATGACGACATTCTCGTCTGCTGAATTGCCTGCAACGCGTGGTTGCTGGGTAAATGCTAATGGCGACACACTCGCCTGCAAAAATCGGCACGGTGCTATGCATTGGCTGATGATTTGGTGAATTCTAAACCCGCTAATTCATGCTTAATGGGGACGACTGCAGACCTGACGTTCCTGAAAAACGAGACGATGGCTTTAGTTTCCTTGAGCAAGGGTAAAAGGAAGAGATCTATCTCTCCTGACGTCAAAGAAGGGGGTAGCTCGCGGTCCAAACAGAAGAAAGAGGGAAAATCTCAGGAGTTTTTTCCCCCCTGCGCAGGCTCTTCGACCGAGAGGGCCAGCTACCCCAACGCTGCCTGCGCGGTTTGCCTCAGTCGTCACATCCACGAGCTCTGGAAGTGTGCATCCGAGAACCTGTGAAATGGGCAGAAAGCTCGAGTCAGACGGAACAAAAACAATCGGCTCGTCAACCCAGAAGGAAAGGAGATATGCACCGACTGGCAGAAGCCCAGGGGCTGCAGAGTTTTATCCCACGACCACAAGCACGAATGCTCGGGATGCGGGAGCAGAAATCACGGAGCTCAAAGATGCTCTCTTGCACAATCGCTTTAAATTTGCTTCTCCGTACAAACCTGCAGCCTGGGAGGACCATATTCGTTGAGCTGGAATTAAAAACAAGTACCCAGATCTCGTCAAGCAGCTGGAGGGTGGTTTTGATGCAGGAATCCCGTCAATTCACGAAACGTTTACCCCCGATAATAAGGAGTCAGTCGATCTTCTTGCGGAAGAGTTTTGGAAGATTGTACAAGCGGAGTTCTCCAAAGGCAGATATTTGGGGCCTTTCTCTCGCGAACAAGTTGAAGAGCTCATCGGTCTGTTCCAAACTTCGCCAATGCATATCATCCCGAAGCCAAACAAGCCGGGCAAGTTCAGACTCATTCAGAACTTGTCATTTCCTCACACTCCTGCAAATAACATTGCCTCAGTCAACAGCAGAATCGACTCCTCAGAATTCCTGTGCACTTGGGGTACGTTTGGGGTGGTGTTTCTACTTATCTCCAGACTTCCTCCAGGATCCCAAGCCGCCGTCAGAGACGTCAAAGAGGCTTATCGGTCCATCCCAATCAAGTCATCCCAGTGGCCAGGACTCGTGGTTAGACTCCCGGGTACTGACTCATACGCGATCGACACAATGGATTGCTTCGGCCTTGCGTCTGGCTGTGGGTGTTATGGGAAAATCGGGGATGCGGGCGCTCAAGTGGTTAGAGCTAACGGTATGGGGCCTCTGTCAAAATGGGTCGACAACCATATCTTCTTCAGAATACAGAGAGAGTCTTTGCAAAGCTACAATGAAACAAGGAGACAGTGGGCAGAAGACATCGAGAGAGAGGGAGGACAGCGGCATGAGAGGGGAAGGCTCTGGTTCAGGGGAGCAAGGAATTTTGATGACCGATTCAACGAGTATGACGAGGACATGTCGACGTCACTCAGAGACTGGGCTACAGCTTCCACAAGATCTGCAGAAGACATGCAA
>JABAJX010010043.1:0-20650 GCA_018221735.1 Termitomyces sp. K1Aa
TGAAGTTTTCCAGAACCACAGAGAGTTTTGATGAGTTTTCCGAGGACAGGTAGTTTCTCGATGATTATTTCTTGGACGTTGATTTTACATACTTAGATATTCCCGGATCAAGGGAGAGAGTTAGATGATAGATGTGATCCGGCAATATGATGCACCGATGGCCGAACACATACCAATTACCGGCATAGCCTTACATAGCATAGATAATTTTCACTGTACATAGTTTTAGTATAAGTACTACAGAAAGAGTGCTAATCTCGTTATGAGATAGCACCCAACGGCCTAACAGCCTGTGTGTAAGCTATATTATTACCGTGTTATCAACTGGGTGGCACGAGTTTTCGCATCGAAAGAAGACAGGAGGGAGCGCCAGAACACATTACTGAGCTGTTATTTACTCTCCTTTTCGCCATTCAACAATCGACATGGGCGGGTGTGATAGTAGTTTGGCATAGATCCCCAGGGCTACGTCCTATGCAATTGGATCCGACGTTCTTCGCAGAGGCCTGAGGCCTGACGCGTGACGACTGGGAATGAAGAGTAACAAAGGAAACTGTGTAACGGCAGAGAAGTTAGACAATGGACGTGGATGTTATGGAGATTACAGTCGGGGCACTGGTTGATGTTGATGATGAGCTGACGGATACTTGAAAGTGTATCATGTACGAGTACAAGGTGAGGTCGACGATTTGGAGGATGGGTGTCACTGTGACGGTTGATGTGACCGTCCTCCTTGTAAGTATCCCGTCCTTCAAAATTTTCTGGTTTGGCCTTGTATTCTTATACCTCACATTGCTGTAGGTTTCGACCACAGTCAACGACTTTGAGATTCTACAGTCTTTTCCCGGACTTTTTCGTGAGTCTACATTGTAAAGGATGGGTTCAAACTGCCCATGCCATCTGACGCTTGCGCTACCAAACCTCTTTCTCTGCATCGAAGACAAATGATGGCTTGCTCGCTGAGTATCAGAGTACCAACTCCATGCTTGTCAATACCCATCTCCGATATATGGTGTGCCGCCGCCTTTGACCTCGTTCCTTCAACTCTTTTGCGCCCTTTGTCACCGTGAAATATGACCTTGTGTGATAGTAGTGTTGCACAGATCCCTAGGTTCGGAGCTACGTCCTATTAAATTGGATCTGACGTTTTTTGGGGTGTGAAGTAGGTGAAGATTCGACGGAATTCGAACGGAAATGATGGAGTGCCAGAGGGTCATCATTCCCTTCGGATTGCGGGGCGGTAGCGGCGAGGATGTGGGATGCGGGTGGAGTTAATCGACGTCCAAGATGAGGGAGGTTGGGGGAGGAGGAGAACTGTCTGAAATCGTGCCATCTCTGAGTGGTCAAATTAATAGCGAGAAAGAGCTACAGGAGCCGCGACATGATCATTTTCACACTTGTGGGTGCTTGTAGGTACGTACATATTTGCCGAAAAATACAATGTCTCACTAGAAGGTCACTAAGGAACAAAAATGTAGAAGGTTGCGAAGCGAAAATAAATCCAATTTCCAATTGAGCCATAAGGGACTGGACGAAAAGACAAACGTCAATATATGAGCAGAGGCTGGAAGAGACAAGCAATCTATTGTGTCGTCCAAAGTACGCGAAACAAGATACAACGAAGTTGGGAACAAACGGTAGGTGACGACAAGGCCATGTGGGTCCTTGTTGATGGCTTCGACATACTTATAAGAATAGTAAGGATGTCCTCGTTCTTTCACTATCATCACTAATCTTTCTCGTTCTCCTCTTTTTTTAGAGTCTGCGTCACCTTAATACCTTAGATACATAGATTTTCACTTCGCGAAACACACGTGTCAACTCCTTGTAAGTACAACCTCAGTCGTAACTTGGGACGAGGTCGATTGCTCATCCTGTGATTCAAGCGTTCACTCCTGCTATGGCCGGGACCTTTGGAAATTCACTACAACCTTTGACCTTTACACACAGCATAACTCCAACGACTTTTTCAGAGCCAGACTCGAAGTCTAGATCGGAACTCGAGCCGGCCTCGTCTACCGATTCCCTACTGTTCCCACCCACGCAAACATCTGCACCTCTGCGTCCCCGTAAACGACCAAATAAACGGGGTTCCGAGGAACACATACCACGACCGATGAATGCCTTTTTACTCTTCCGCCGAAACTTCGTTCGTCAAGCGCGCACTCCGGGGATTGATGCATACGGAGATAAGTTATCTAAAATAGCAGGTCAGTTGTCTTTTTGTTATATTCTATATACGACTGATGTTGAACTTGTTACGACTCAGGTCTGTGCTGGAAAGCTCTTCCTTTGAATGAGAAGAAAATATGGCAGGACATGGCGGCGACGGAAAAGGAACGGCACAAAGCAAAGTATCCCAACTACCGCTTCCGTCCCGTGCATCAAAACAAAGACAAGAAGAAGCGCACGGAGGCCCCTGAGGAGGAGCGTCGATGTGAACAAATTGCCCATCTTCTTCTCGAGGGAAAAACGGGCAACGAGATCGCATCTTCTATCCGCGAACTCGATCGAGTCATGCCCAGACAAACTCGACCTGTCTCGCCTATTTTTTACCATCACCGTCCATCATCTGTTCCTATTCCAAACAATCACTGTTATTCTCATCATGACATCGCCATTCCTAATGTTCCGTTCATTTCACGCCCAGCAACCCCTGTGAACTCGATAGCACGCCAACAGCAGCGTGTGATGCTCGGTCACCGTCGTGCATTGAGTGCTCTCTCGGCCCCGGTACACGTTTCTTGGCCAATTCCCATGCAGTCAATGGCGAGTCTACAGCGATATGATTCTTCGTTACCCAAAGCCAATACACCTCCCTTCAACCCGAACGTATGTGGTGGCATCTTCTCGACAGTTGGGAACGACCAGCGAATTATGCCTTCTGTCTCCTTACATCATCACCAAAACACGTTTGTACCACTAGACACTATATCACCTCTCGCCCAACAGCCTTACTATATGTATACGAATTCAGCCTCATCATCATCACCTCACCCCGATAACGACCCCCAGCTCCCCGCCTCATATCCACCATCCTACACAGATCCCGCACCGCAATCCGACGACGCGGTCAGGCTCCCAGTCCCCGAGGAAGTCCCAATTGTACACGCTCCTCAACCACTGTCAGCCGCCCCGATGGTTACAGCATTCGGTGATCTTGGGTTCTGGAAAGAATTCAACAGCGAATTGTTCACGAATGATCTGATTATGAATCCAGAGCTTGCTGGTGATGCTGGGGTCGGGTTCAACTTTGATTGATCCCGGTGCGTACAGGTGAGCTTGATTCAGCTGTTGGGTTGGGCTGTGCGCCACAGATCCAGGGGATTGATATGTTGTTCCCACCAGCCATGTTTAATGGATGGATATCGTGTCAACTTGTTAAGCACGGATGGTGTTTCTTCTTTTCCATTTTGTTCCCTCATCACAACATCGTCCACTCTCATTCTTCTTTGCTATAGTGTCTCTGTTGTCACCCGTCTACTTCTATTCACTCTACCCATATGACGATATCCAAAGTTTGGGTTTCAACATCTACTTACTGGTCCCTATAATCATTAATCTGTATTTTCATCCCCTCTGTCTATACTTGTTGATGGGGTTTGTCTTATTCACAAGTTTGAGATAGTATAGCTGCCTGATCTCAGAACTTAGAATGAATACTATGCGCTGTGATGAATATACACAACACAAGTTAAGTAATTCGAGCACAGACGATATCGAAGGTCAACTTCAGTACATGATTTGTACATGATTAGCAGCCGTGTGAACACGTTATTCAATAGAGTGAGAAGATTCTACCGCAATTCTACCCTGTATTCAAGTTACACCTGCTAAGAGACTCGACTTGAGCTTCATTTCAAAGTTCCTTATTGAACGTACGACTCCGAATACTTAGTATGACTTTAAGTATTTGTACATGGACTCTCTAATCAACTCTAGCTTAGGTTGGGCTCTGCTATGCAGTGGAAGGCCCGTCTTAAAATTAGTGTTAGAGCAGAGAAACATCACAACAAAGATATCTCTTACTATTTTCTTGGAAATCCTCAAGAATTTTGACAACATCCAGATGCCCTTTTGATTTAGCCAAATCAAAAGCAGTTTTATTTTTGTTATCTACAGAATAAGATTTGCAAAAATATTAAAACTGCTCAGGAAGTCTACACTCACTTAGAGTATGTACATTTGCTCCACACTGAATAAGAAGTTTGGCAGAATCCACTTGTCCATGTAGCGCTGCAGCATGAAGAGGAGTTCCACCAAGCTTGTCTAAAAAACACTATTAACTCTGTGAAGATTAGTTCAAGTAAAAACTTCACTTGTAGCATGTACATTTGCTCCATGCTGAAGAAGAATTTTAATAAAATCTTGATGCCCGTTCTTTGCTGCCAAGTGAAGAGCAGTCTGCTCATTTCGGCCTGCTAATAAGGTGACAACAAAAAATACTTTTCATATTATAGGAAACTTGCACTTACCTGAAGCATTGATGTCAGCACCATGTTCTATCATTTGTTGAAATAAATCTCCTTGGTTATTTTCAAGAAGAAGATACAGTGGAGGTGCATCAGAAGCTGAAAACACTGAGTCATCTACTTTTAATATCAATCTTTTTACACACATTTATCATCAGATTTAATATTTAACAAAAGTTTGATGACTTCTATCTTTTGCTTATCTGCTGCAACTTGAATTGCTGTTCTGCCAGATTTATCTAAATTGATTTTAGTTATATTCAAATTTTTAATGTTGAAAATAGATACTTCTTTTATTTGGATTAGCTTTATTCTTTAAAAGCAGTTTTACCATTTCCAAATCACCTGCACCACATCTATTACGAAGTAGTGTATCTGGAAAAATATATATCAGTATCATCTTTTAAATAATAATCATTTTCTCACTGAGATATTTCTTTTCTACTCCCAAATCTAATAAGACTCCAACCATTCCTTCAGCTCCATTTCTTGCACTTAGCAGAAGGCGCCTTCGCTGCTTTTTAGCACCTTGATCCAAGACTGAACCCAGTAAATCACGGAGAGGGACTAGGAGAACAAGAAGAGAAAGAGTTTGTCCAAATGTCCAGTCAGATTCTCCTATCCCAACATTGTGTGAATTCTTTCTCAATGTGACTTCAGTGTCAATGAGCATGATAGCTTCAATCACACCAAGGACACTTAATCCCATCACCACCTGATGATGGTTGATGCTGGGTGTCTGGCTTTTTCTGAAGAGAAGAAGTGTCGCAAAGAAGGCAATAGGTATGGCAAGGTTCAAAATAGGCAATAATAGAATGCTGTAAACCAAGATAGACCAGATTTTCAATGTCTTTGATCCAAGTGGTACTTCTATACCTAAGATGGAGGTTGTTAGAGAGAGAGAGCATCCATTAGAGCTCCCAAAAGTGGCTGGGCTGCTCCACAGCCAAATACCAATGGAAGCCATGAATGTGAGATGTAGAGAGCCAATGAAAATGACAGGATCCTGTATAGCTCGGCATAGCTCGGCATGCAGTAGTTGCAACGGTGTTTGTTTTCCAGTTTGTGGACTGATCAGATCATCATCCGGATCATCCAGATCATCCAGATAATCCAGAGACATGTCTTCATCCACTCTCTTCTCCTCTGGAAGCTGTGCCCTCCGGAATACATAAAGGAAGAAATAGATGAACAAGTTGGTGTTGTTCATCCAGCTAAGGTTGAGAACGATTGAAGCATGATAGTTTGTGATACCGTTGTCCCTGTGAGCTTGAATGATGGTTGAAATGAGAATGGCAAGAGCAGTGATGAGGATCGAGGTGGATTGAGCTTCCAAACTCTCAAGTTCGGTGAATGAGACCTTGCCATCCCTGAGGGCAGTGAATGCGGGCACAAAGCTGAGAAAATTCTGGAGATAGATTGCAAAACGCACACCAATACCAGAGATGTCTGGATTGGCCAAGATTATACAAGCTCCATTGGTGTCACTTGGGCCAGACATGGGATGCGTTGAAACGAGTAGATGGCCTTTGCTGAGTTGTCTTGAGTGAGAGGATTGACAGCTTCTGACTTCCTGTCCTTATGTACGCGTTGCATGCATATCAAAACTTGACTCACACTCCTTAACGGTTCATGTCAACTTAATCAACCACGGCGTTCCAGGTGCCGTCATCTACCCCGTCACTTTCTGCAAACATATGTACGGACCTAGAGTCTTTCCATGTTCAAAGGAGCTCCATCTGACTAACATATCGAAACTTGATTCACACTCCTTGTTCACATCAACTTAATCAGCATGGCATGAGCGCCGTCATCTACACCGCGTTTTCTGAGAACATATGTATGGACCGAACTTTAAGTTTTCATATTACTAAGGAGCTCAAATCTGCCTAACATATCAAAACTTGATTCACACCCCTTGTTCACACGTCAACTTAATCAGCACGGCGCAGGCGCCATCTATAATGTTCCTCCTTATCTACCCGTTTTCTGAAACATATGTTTCTTTCTATGTTAGAAGCTCGAATTTTATCAAAACTTGATATACACTCCTCGTTTCACATCATTGAACTACTAAGCACGGCGTGGCGCCCAAGTGGCGCCGCGCTGTCAGTATCATTTCTTTCCATAGACAAGTCATCAGTCTACATTGTACAATGAAAAAAATCACGGTCTGAGAGTTACAAAGGTTCCATCCCAAGAGAAACGTATAGGCGCACGATGTACGTCTGTGATCGATGTGCCCTGCATAGAAATGTGCAGGACCAGTTATTCATCAGATACAGAAAGAAAATGCTTCTTTATCTGCAAACCAACGATTTAGCATGTTAACAAATGCACTGTGGACATTACACTCGAGCGCTCGATCGGACATTTCTAACGATGCTCCTATCATTGAGCTTCTTGACGGCAAACATTCAAAGCATCAGCCTGCTTTTGCTCTTGTGCGGCGGTAATTGTTCGTCGTCGTCACGTTCGACCCCACTCTTGAAATTTGCAGAAGAGGATCTAGATGCTTTCCAGACGTTGAGCATCTGGAGACTGGATGAGGTCATCTGGGATTACTCAGTATGTCAAGCTTAAAGCTTAAGACGGAATTTAGGGACAAATCACAACTCTTGAACCTATCCTCATTAGTGCTATAACCTCCCAGGTCCTGGCCTCGGACTTGTTAGTACTGCGCCACATGGCCCACGTATGTTCCTCCACAGACACTCCAAAATTAATCAATACCCCCCGTTGTGATCTGCTCGCCAACGAGGCGGAGACTGTTAGTTCTTGTCATTGGGTGCTTTAATCTGAACTCTGAAATTAAGAATTCATACATGGACTCCCTGATCTACTACTCGAGTGTTACACTGTAGATATTAAACAACTCCGCAGAACCAGTAAACACCTGAGTACCAGCTTGAACCGCTTGCACATACTACAAAACCCATCAAAAAAATTCCTCACAACCACAAACACGTTCAATACATACCTGAGTCGCTTCAACGCTCTGATTTGCAACAAGATAATCTGTCGCAGAGGTCGGAACCCATATCACTATGATACCAACAACTATCACGCACCGAAAAACCCTTTCAGATCAGAGTAGAAGAGCATGTCATCGCCTGATGCACCGACGAATGTGATCACCTCCCAGTTCAAATTGAATCCGCGCCACACGTTCCATGTGTATTCTGTATTGTTCCACAAGTTCTCTCCAATAGAGATATTCGATCCGATCTGCTTGCCGACGGGCTGGACACTGTCCATGCCACTTCATTAAGCTTTACTCCCTACCAGATTGAATCGTCAACCTACCCTCCGCTAGAGAGCCAAATCATGCTGTACCTACGTGAGCACTACTGTCTGTATTTGCGGATCTTTACTTACATCTCATAGGATGACGAAGCACCCCATTGCCCGGCGCCCGGTGGGGTAGTTCCAAGCCAAATGTCATATCTAACGAGGTGCCCATCATCAGAGTGAGTCGATACTAGTGATCAAAGAATTCTCACGCAACATTAGCACGGGTATCCTCAGACTGGGAGTTGTAGTGCCATTGCCAAACTGTCACTGCTGAATCAACGTTTTGTAGCTACAAACAGATCAGTCGTAAACATAATTGGTCAGTAAGACACTTATACCTGGATGACTTTTGCAGTGTTCAAGAAAATATTTGCATCTACAATCCGTGTGAGATGTTCCTCCACTAGGTATCATCACACCCACAACTCTTGACGACATCCTCGTTGTCAGCCCAATTCCAGGTTGTGTTCCAAACAACTGCCACACTGGCATCATTCGCATTGATTAATCCTGAGGACTGGTTTCCCACACCCGACGCTAGTGTATTTCATTGCCGCAATTAACAAGTACCAAAAAGAAACACGTACTTGCACCCCAGAGGTTTTGGGAGAGCGTATAGTTGCCCATATTGAGACAATCATACTGTCCGCTGATTGTCTGGCCTGAGCCCATCGTGGCAAGAGCAAAAGAAAGTAGGAGCCTTTGAGATTTCCGGAACATTTCAAGTTTCAAGTATGGGGGGTAGGTGGATTCACGCGCTAAGGCTGGATTTATTTATGTACACAGGACCATGAAGACCTTGAATGATCCATTATCCGAGGTCAGAGTGGATGGATGCAAAAGTCATGAGCATTGCCTATTTTTATAGCCCAGAAGAATTCGTCGAAGAGCTTTCGAAGCCAAAAGGGGTTGGGTGGGATAATCCGAAGTCGAATAAACCCATCCCTTTGTCGCGCAAAAGTTCATCCAATGTACAGCGCCTTTGACACTGAGAAACAACGTCGCATCTTGGACGCTTCAGGGAGTCTCGTTTCCATTCTAGCTTCCTTCTTTCGTCATCCTGTATATTTCCTTTATTGAGTGCCAAACGAAGTGAGAGAAATGTATACACGCACCACAGAGCATACTACACTGGCCTGCAAGGAGACAGACGATCACATTGCCCGCTTGATTGTCTGACCCAAGAGGTGGAAAGAGCGCAAGAGTCGTCAAACCCTTTTGGCCTTTGTACAATCGGAAACGTTTGTGACCAGTCTACCTTTATCGTTTTAACGAGGATATCTTTTATTGTCAATACACACAATGCACAAGTGTAGTTTCAAAGTATTTGTTGAGGGTCTAATGATGGATCAACTCCAAGATATCATTCCAGAAAATGAAGTGTACAAGAGGACGCGGTCGGTAGGTATCTAGTAGACATAACCGAGGAGCTTGCCTCCAATACTTTTACGACGGGCCTCCTCGTGATCCATGATACCAGCGGAGGTGGTCTAGGTGACGGTCAGACCGCGCGAGTGAAAAAGGAAAGATAGAACGGACAAGGATGATGATACCGAAACCACGGGCGGGGAGGAGCAAGTTGACCCAGGACTCGATCTGGGTTGCCTGAACGTTGAAGCGGGGGGAGATGACGCCGGTCTTGTTGAGGCGGCCGTTGAGCTGAATGACGATTTTTCCGGAGCGGTGGTCGTCGATGATCTCGAACTCGCCGATGTAGCCTGGGGGGATGGTTAATGAGATGGTGGAGGTGGAGAGACGAGGGCATACCGTGGCGCTGCATGACGGAGAGGAACTTTACGACGACCTTGGAGGAGGGTCGGACGAGGACCTGGCGCTTGCCACGGCGCTCGGCGTTGACGATGTTGTTGAGACAGTCGTTCTGAGGTGGGATTGGCGGTTGGAGAGCATAAAAGAGGGAGGTACTCACAAGAACGGATACGCGGACCATTTTTGAAGTAGTACTGGGAGAGGAAGATAAGTTTTTTGTTTAAACCCGAAGAGTGTCGCGCTATGGAGAGCACGAGTCAGACGGGCTGTCGGATGAGAAGAGAAGACCGCGGTCAGCGGTAGTTATCGTCGGCCCAACACGAATGTACACTGGCGAGATATTTACCTGAAATAAAAGTCTTGAAGGAGGCGACGACGACGACAACGACAACGGACAAATGACTTTGCGTGGATGAGCACCCGCCTGATCAGTGGCTGTGCAGCTGTACAGTACCAATCAGCCACCGCCGGGAATTACCGATGTTGCGAGGAATCTTTGGAGTCCGCTAGGCTCGAATACTCTGACGAAACAACATGGTATGGACGACGTTATCTACGTCGCTGAGCAGCACAATTGATGATTTGAACAGGGCCGCGTTCGCACCAAGACCACCAAGAGGGCTTCCCGCGTTCTCATCGAAAAATAGTGCGTTTCCCGACTTTGGGGAATTTATTTGTTTCTGACTGACGGATTTCCAGCTACCCCCGCTTGACCCTCGATTTCCACACCAACAAGCGTATCATCGATGAAGTCGTGCGTTACGATTATACCAGGTGTTTCGTGCGTTGGCTTACTTTTGATTAGGCTGTGGTTCCCTCGAAGCGTCTGCGCAATAAAATCTCGGGGTTCACTACCCATCTTATGAAGCGCATTCAGCGTGGGCCCGTGCGCGGTATCTCCTTCAAGCTGCAGGAAGAGGAGAGGGAACGCAAGGACAACTACGTTCCCGAGGTTTCTGCCCTCGATGTCTCTGCTACCGGCCTCGAGGTTGACCCTCAAACAAAGGTGTGTGGATTGGTATGTTTTTTGCGAAGTGTTTTTTATGTCGCTTTGAAGGACCTCCTCACTGCGCTCAACTTTGACTCTATCGCTGTCACTGTTATTGCGCCCGTTTCGGCGGCACCAGAGCGTGCACCCCGCCGGGAGAGGCGAAATGTTCCTGGTGCTGGACGGTCATAGATTGATAGGAGTTGTACGATGGTCTGGTTGTATGTAGCATGCCATAAAAATATGCCGCTTCTGCCTTGAACGTTTGAACGATGAGCGAATCATTTGAGTCGTCACGTGAAGCTTGCCTGTCCACGTGTCGCTTGCCCGGGTAAGGACAGTTTTTCGTTTTGATCCTCAACCACCATGGCGAAGAAGAAGAATAAGCAGGTAGGAATGCTCGTCGTCGTCGTCGGTGGCAGCGACTGACTAGTGCAGATCATCCGCCCGTGGTGCTGGTACTGTGAGCGAGAGTTTGAGGATGAGAAGGGTGGGTAGTGTGACCCGTGTTGCTGTTCCCGGGCTGACCAGCTATGGCAGTTCTAATGCAGCATCAAAAGGCGAAGCACTTCAAATGTAACATGTGCCCGCGTCGTCTCAACACTGCTGGCGGTCTTGCTGTCCACATCCAGCAAGTCCACAAGCTCGAGCCCGAGAAGTCTGTCTTGTCGCTTGTCTCTGTCATCCGGCTGACCGTTGTCCTTAGTCTTCCTCGCATCGAGAATGCTCTTCCAGGACGAGACGGCTACGAGGTCGAGATCTTTGGCATGGTCGGTATTCCCGCACCTGATGTTGCAGATTACAAGCGTCGCAAGGAAATAGAACTCGGCCTTTCTGCAGGCTCTATATCCCAACCCCAAGCCAAGCGGCCCAAGATTGAAAACCGCATGATGACGGAGGATGAACTCAAGGCTCAGCTCGACGCGCACAAGGCTCTGATGGGAATTGGCTCCAGCTCAGAAGCCGCGCCAGCACCCGAGACAAGTTCCAGCGGCGTATACGGTGCCCCGCCTCAAGCGTATACTGCTCCTCCTGCGCCCCCTACTCCACTCCCTCCTGTGCCGCCCCCAGGTGCAATGCCTCCCCCAGGCATATCCCCGCCGCCTGGGATGTTCCCTGGCGGTCTACCTCCACCCGGTGCCTTCCCAGGTCATCCACCGCCCTTCCCACCTTTCATGCCCGGTGGACCTCCTGGGTGCGTGCGAGGTTCCTTCGCGTTCTCTATTGCTGACCTTTTCCTTCCAGTCCTCCACCTCCAGGCTTCCCCCTCCCTCCAGGCTTTCCTCCAGGCGGTCCTCCGCCATTCCCCCCTCCCGGCATGATGCCACCCCCGCCTGGCGCAGCTCGACCGCCGATGCCCCCTCCACCTCATATTACCCCCAGGTCCTACCCCCCCCCCTCCCCCGTTTCCCCCCCCTATCCCGCGTATGCCCCAAGCACCCCCGCCTGCACCACCGGCGCCCATGTCCGCACCCCCGTCACAGTCGCAGACTCCCGATGTCCCTGTGCAGCCCCCGACGCAGCTTGTTCTGCCTCCCAATGCCACCGCTCAAACAAACCCCCCCTTCAAGAAAGAAACTGTGCTCAAGTATGCCGACGCCAACTTCAGTCCCGTACGTATCACTTTTCTCAATTGTATCGTGCCATTGCTGATTACGCGTAGGAGGAGCATCGCGCAATACATATCAAGTACTTCTTTGCTAAACAGGGTGGCGCGGCGGAAGAGTTACGTGGTCGGAAGCGTAAAAAGGCAGAGGATTTCCTATGACGATGAGGTTTGGCTCTTCTCTAATATTCATAACCATTCGCTGATCTTTATCAGAGAGCAAGACAGACAGACTCCGTCCGTCCCCCTTTTCCGTTCAATCCCTACTTATCGTTTCATTACCATCCTTACTCATCGTACGCCCGAAGCGAAACAGGTGGAACGGGTTCCGGTAGGCAGTCAGTATAACTCATTCACTTCCTCATAGAACACTTTCCTGTATTGGTTTCGGTCTGTACGTACTATGGTTTTTCCTTTCTCCCCCCTCCTCCCCCCTCATCCGTCGTGTCCCTACGGTCGGTCGTTTTTTTCTTTTTGCTGTTGTAATTTGATGATTGTCGTCCGTGGGCCGTATCGTATGCGCAAAGGTCGGTTAGTCAGTCCTTGTCCGTTTAGATAGATACAATCAATGTCTGTCTTTCGGTCTATCCATGTACATTGGGCTTTGAGTCGTGCTGAGTGGTTCAGTGATGGGAGTTACTCCTGGTGCTTCATGTAGTGCTGGCTTTTCCAAGGTTTGTTATGCTTAAAGTGCTACGCCGGGAGTCCGCACACATTAGATAATTGATGATGGAATCTACGGCAACTTGGGAGAACGATGGGAATCAACACCGTTGAAGATCGACGCATATCTTCCTCTGGCCCTTGTAGGTGACTGGTTTCTTCTTTATCTCACCAATGACTTTGCATGACCCTGATATTTCCGCAGCGAGTGGAGATGTTGAGAACAGGTAGACAAAGAATACACACTAATACATATGAATCTGGTGACTAAAGTTCCTTCTCGGCTTTGCATTTTCACAGCGAGTGGAGACGTTGAGAACAGGAAGACAAAGAAGATGAGTGATTCCGACTCGGAGAATGAGTGAGATGCTAAAATAGGCTTATCGTGCATATCTAAAAATCATCTGGTGTAGTCGAGATACTGAACCTAGGTGTTACGCGGTAAGCCTTATTATAAAATGCCGCACTGCGAAATTCCTCGGCAACCCTTCAAGTTGTTCCCTTTGCCTCTCCTTTCCCATTGCACATTATGTCTTCTACCTCTGGTATCGAGTTCTCTGGCCGTCCTGAGTCCTCATCTGAGAGGGATGAATTGACGTCTCCTCCATCTTTCTCATCCAGCCTTCCAATTCACTTGCCGGAGCCCTTTATTCCTCCTTCACTGGCAGGCACTCGACCCCCAGCCATTGATACGGCTTTCCCTCCTGTCCCAGACGATGAGGCCGTCAAGGAAGTGGACCCCCAGGATATGTACGCCAATTCTATTTCTTCACATCGATTTCTTCATGAGATTGCTAGAGATACACCGGATAGCTGGGTCCGACGTGACCCTCGAATGGTGCGATTGACGGGAAGGCATCCATTCAATGCCGAGCCCAAGTTAAATGTCCTCTTCTCAAAGGGTTTCTTCACCCCAAGCAACTTGTTCTACACTCGGAACCATGGAGCCGTACCGCAGGTGGATATGGAGACTGCAAGAGAGTGGAAAATCACTATCCGTGGGTATGTATGATATACACACTGCTAGTTTCAACGCAAATCAACTACTAGTGGTCTAGATTGTGCGAGTATCCCGTGACTTTTACAGTAGAGGAACTCGTGTCCAGGTTCGAGGTGATCAGCACCCCGGTTACTCTCGTCTGTGCGGGTAATCGCCGGAAGGAGCAAAACATCGTAAAAAAGTCACTTGGTTTCTCCTGGGGTGCAGCTGCTGTTTCCACGGCACTTTTCACCGGCGTAAGATTAGCTGACATCCTAGACCATGTCAAGCCGACTCGGGGAGCAAAGCACGTTATATTCGAGGGGTCAGATACCTCCCTTCCAGATGGCCCTTACGGGACAAGGTAAGGACTGTGATGTCCGAACAGTCCTTGGTAGTTGATCATGAGCAGCCAGCTTCTTTCTTGGGCCCAAGATCGAAGAAAGTGTATGATGCTCGCTTGGGCAATGAATGGGCTACCGTAAGTTCATTACAACCATAACGAGAGAATATGTGTCTCAGTAGATCTTCCAGGCTCGAACCCGACCACGGATTCCCTTTGCGACTCGTTGTTCCAGGGCAGATCGGAGGTAGATCTGTTAAGTGGTTGAGGAGCATCGAGCTTTCCTCGACTGAGAGTAAACACTACCTTCATTTACATGATAACAAAGTCCTTCCTATGCCAATTGACCCAGATCATGAAATAGCTGAGGAGTGGTGGTGCGATCCAAGGTGTCTTCTCTAAAGGCGTGTTACGTTTTAACAAGTCTACTAACTTTATCCCACCAGATATATTATTCGAGAATTGAACGTCAACAGTGTAATCGCCTGCCCTGATCATGGAGAAGTAGTAGAAGTACAACCCGAGGGAGCGTACACTCTACGAGGGTACATCTATGCTGGTGGTGGGCGTCGGATCACACACGTGGAAGTTTCCATCAATAATGGAGATACATGGGAACTCGCGGAGATTGATTATCCCGAAGATGCCTTCCGTTCTAGGGTGTTCACTGACTCGGTATATGGTGCTCTGGACCTCACTGATAGTGAACAATGTTACTGCTGGTCGTTTTGGTCGCTGAAGATGCGCCTTATGATTTTGCGGGACAGTTCGAGTATCTGTGTCAGAGCGATGGACGAGTCCTTGGCTCTTCAGCCCAGAGACATGTATTGGAATGTGACTGGAATGATGAATAACTGGTGCGTCCTTATTCTAAACACTTGAACATCCAGAAGTCACGGGAATATAGGTGGTTTAGAGTTTTTATACATGTTCTCGAGGATGGGCGACTGCAGTTCGAACATCCAACTTGTGAGCGTAACAAACTTGAAAGCAGAATCGCATGGATTGATTAGGGCTGATAATAATGGTAACATTTTTAGTACCTGCAACTCAACCAGGAGGATGGATGCAGAGATTGAAGGATCATGGCAAAGATCCTTCAAAACCAGACTTCTCCGTTTCCTTAATATTTGCGTTGGATCACAAGGAGCGAGCTCTTGGTCTGCCAATTGGACAAACGTGAGCATTCCCATGATGTGTATACAAAGTCCAGGCGCTATATTAATGGTACTGAGTATTGCGCTACGGTAAGTCCCCTTTATCTACTCTGTTTCGATCTGACCTTCCTTCCTGTCCTGTCAGACCTGGTACAAATTGGACGAGTAAGTACACACTCTCATCCTCATTCTTCAATAAAAATCTCACGATGAATCTCTGTGCAGGTTGGATAACGTTCGCCGTCTCAGGCATTATGCAAGGCTCCCTCCTTACTATGTGTATTATTTTCCACTTCCGTCAGCGCCGGCTTGGCCTTGACGAGTTTGGCAACTCACTCGCTGGTGATACAATCCAATCTGACTTCCCGGGCTCGGAAGAAATGGTTGTTGAGAGAGGCGATGGAGACGCGGCTATGCCGGGGTTGGTGACGACAAGAGCAGTGAGGGTTGCATTGGCGAGGGCACTCAATTCGGCAACGGGCGCGGACATTAGGGCTAGCACAGAGGAGATGCCAAATGAGGAGACGCTGTTGCTGAGAAAGGATAAGGAGGGGGAGGATAGATGGTTTTCGTGGTTTAGGCGGGTGTAGTCTTCTCTCGTCCTGGTCGGTTTCTGGTCATTATATCTTCGAAGAGGCAGTCCAACTTACACGTCTGTAATACATATACTTCGTCTGAGGTGGTCCTCGAGATGACAGCCGGTATAAATAATAAAAGTATAGCAGACAAGTGTTCAAGCACAACAAATGTCAGTTAGTGGTTGGAAGGAGTCATAACAACGCAAAACAGGTAAGTATCGACCCGGATACACCATCAATGGTGTACGATGAACGAAAGGAGAAGTATCACAGATATCAATGAAGGATCATAATGTACTACCTCATTTGAAATGGAATAATTGTTATGATTGTAGAATTATGTCGGATTTGTTTGAGTTTTAAGGAAATCCAGTACAGTGTCGTTAGGATTACCTATTATGGGATATCCTTTGCCCGCTACTTGCAGCCGTGGGTGTCGATCCTGCTCCCATATCAGGATTGTGTCTGGCAATAACGTTTCGGAGGATATGACACCACTGTAAGGCGCCAGCCCACCATACACCGCTTTGACTCGCTTTGAGCCAAACAAGGATCTTTGGAAAAGTGATATCAGAGTCCATATCAGGACTACAGCTGTTACGAGGATGAGAGGGAGGAAGCCCAATGCATAGAGGGGACTGTAGCAAGCCACAAAGTGTCCACCGGTGCTGGTGACCAGCAAGGGAGGAATTTGGCGTGCAGCCCACCCATTGTAGGTTATGCTTCCATTGGCAACAGATCCTAGAAGTTGGCCCATCCATTGAGTTATGATGGCTGGGGATACGATCGTTAAGGGTGTGAAGCCGAGCTGGAGGAACAAGAGGCTAGGATTGATTATTCCACCCTCAGGGAATACGAGGTTGAGCAGAGCACCAAATAAAAAACCATTTAGCATGGATATAAAGGTTCCACCATTGCCTGGTCCATCTTGGAAGTCCGAGAGCTGGTCTAGCTCTTCAAAATTACGAGAGGACACAAAGTGGGATGTTGGCCCTTTGGGCGATGGAGTGAGAGTGTACCGGTCATATGGGATGAAGAAGGTCTCAACATGGGAAAAGAGATCACTGGTATCAGTGATGTGCTGGAATTGTTCGGCGTGAAGGTAGTTCAAAGTACTCGGTATTCGTGAAAAGGAAGTGATATTTGTAAAGTTTGCATCAGAGACAGAGATGGTGGAGGAAACCATGTTGACTTGTGTTGTGGAAGCACAAATCATGTGTTCAAATATGAACCCACCCATGCTATCCGACCCCCCAGCTCCAAAATACCCGCACATGTCCGGATTTTCAGGCAGGAGACCAGGAAGAGGAAGTAGACCGAGTTTCCTTTGAAGCATCATGCTGCAGTCACCAAGTAATGAAGAGTCGTCTGGCAAGTCCGGGTCCGCCTGAGGTGGCAGAGAAAATTGAGAGACTTTGGCTGAGCGGGAGAGTAGAACATTATCGAAGGATGAGTTTATGGACTTGATACGGCTATTGGACAAGGTTTTTTCATCAAAAAGGGGTCGCAGATATGCACGAGTTGCAGTGGCACTTCGGAAAAGAACATCGTGCAAATAGTCTGGCCCAACGTACATCTCCCAACTGTCATCGACAGTCATAAAGTCAAATCCTTCCAAATCCTCTGCTGCCTTCATCGATGTGAAACCAAGGGTCATGCACCCTAGTTCAACCTCAAGAGCCATTGTCTGAGGGATTGTAACCTCTTCATTAGGCCCAAGCTGAGGAACACCTGCAATTATCTGTACTCCTGTTGGGTGTGGGTTGATTGCAAGACCATTGGAAATAGTGGGCTCAAGAATGAGTTGAGCATCGGGTCCAAGATAAAATGAATTCTTGTAATAGTTTTGGATATCAGTTGCATTAGAGCGATGCAGTTGGCGTGTGAGTAAAGCATCACTATCAGTTGAATTGAGACCAGTGAAGAGGGTGGGATCATCATATGTTGAATTGCGCCAAGACGTACAATTGTATTCGAGGCCATCGAAGGATGCAGAATCACAGCGCCACGCACTGACTGTTGTGATGTCATTCCTGTTTATCATGTTTGTGGTAGCTATAAAGTTGCGTGCTGCATTGTCAGAGGTCAAGGATGCAGGGAAATCCATGAAGCTAGACCCTGGAACGGAACAAGTGTGAAAGCCTAGTAAACCTATGTCACTGAGCGAGACAAATAAGGTATAGGTGATTGAAAGGATGACAACAAGGAGCAACTTGGTGGGTGGTATAGAATTGGCAGATTTACTTCGTACATGGTTTAGTGTCCATCTTCCTATAGAGCGAGTTGCAGTCGAAGTGCCTACGACCCGATTCACAAGATCATGTGTGTCAAGTGAAGCCAGGCGGGGGACACTACCCAGAATGATGAAACCGAGTAAAGCTGGGCCACTATAGGAGAGTATTTGTATAGCGACGCGAAGAACAAAAGTCATTTGCCCAACAGAAAGTGTGTTGGAGAGGATCATTGAGTCTCGACTTGGAGGAGGTAGTATGAGGATCCAATAGTTTGATATGGGGGGATTTTGGGCATGATGCAAGCCTTGAAACATATACTTATGTCAACTATTTTTACTTATCATTACTAGGGCAAAGATAGTTGAATTTTCCTCAGGGTGAGCACTGTGTGGGAACTCTGCCTGCGGGTGCAATGTGAGTAAGTGCTTATGAAGCTGAAAAAGGAAAGGGAATTCACAAGTTGAACTGCTAGCCTAGCTTCTGAATTTGAAGTTCTGATTTTGCAAGTCAGAAAAAAATGATTGATGAATCTATAGATTTGAGTCCAAGTTCAGATATCGCTGATTAGAAGTGTTCCTTGGAAAGAAAGCTACATCATTGATGGGCCCCAGAGATCTTGTCAAACCCACATGGTCACTGTAAATCTATTGTGCTTACATCCATGATCCACCACATTCAGGTCTCCCCATCCACCGTGCATGCCAGATTTGTGCCAAACTGAATATTGATATGCGTGGCACACATGGTAATAGTTGGGCTTACTAGTAATTCATAGATATCATCAGCTGTAAATGCACATGATAAGTATGAAGCTGTGGTATGCTGTACATGTGAAGCTGTGCGTCGTCTGTGGTGCAGCTGTGCAGCTATGACATCATTGACATGCTGACAGCTGTCTGGCTGTTGGGAACATTCACAACTTTGGTAGAGAATTTGAAGACAATTGATCATCAATCATTGATTTCTCAGCTTTGAAACAGCCCTTGCTGTTTGTTAGTCTCCTAAAACAGACCTTGATGATATGGCCTATGTAGCTAAGGATTTTCTCATCCATTCCACTCCAAACATGCACAGACATCATTTTTCAGAAGCTTGATACTTTATTCAACTTTATTCAAGTCTCACTCCATGTTCTGTGAGAGGGTGAGATGTATCCTACACCCTTGCAATATATCAAGAAAAATTGAAGTATAATGATTCAAAGTTGATACCAGGACAAGCAGGAGTTGAGCAGGAGGTAAGTAACATTGAAGCTAAAGGCTAAGTATAAATGATTCAAGGTACTACATGAAGCATAATAACGAAGTTTGGAGGAATTAGTAGTATAAAAGATGTATGAGTGAAATGGAAAGAATGTTACTTATATTTTAAGATCTTCAAGTTGGATTTGATTGAGCTTGGAGGAAAGACTGTACAGTGTCGCTAGGATCCCCTGTTATTGGGTATCCATCCTCTACTCTTTGCAACCGTAGGTGTGTATCCTCTGTCTGCTCCCAGATTAGAAGTGTATCTTTGGTTACTGCATCGGAGGAGTCGGATATAACAGCACTGTAAGGTGCCAGCCCACCGTATACTGCTTCAACTCGCTTGAAGCCAAACAAGGATCTTTGGAAAAGTGAGATAAGGGTCAATATCAGAACTATCACCGTTGCAAGGGTGAGAGGGAGGAAGCCCAGTGCATAGAGGGGACTGTAGCAAGTCCCAAAGTGTCCACCAGTACTGGTGACAAGTAGAGGAGGAGTTTGGCGTGCAGCCCACCCATTGTAGGCTAGGCTGGCGCTGGTAACGGATCCTAGAACTTGGCCCATCCATTGAGTTATGATGACTGGGGATATGGTGGTTAGGGGTGTGAAGCCAAGCTGGAGGAACTGGAGGCTAGCAATTTCTACTGACTGTGGGATGGCACCATTGAGGCTGAACATAGCATTGACTAGAAAACTGTTTAACATGGATATGAAGGTTCCACCATTCCCTGGCCCGCCTTGGGAGTCAAAAAAAGGGTCAAAAATACGGGAGTTGGAGATGAAGTGGGATGTTGGTCCATTGGGCAATGGAGTGAGAGTGTACCGCTCATATGGGATGAAAAAAGTCTTGACCTGGCTCATGGAAGAGAGATCACTGGTGTGCTGGAATTGTTCAGCATGGAGGTAGTTCAAAGTGCTCGGCACTCGTGAAAAGGAAGTGACATTTGTAAAGTTTGCATCAGAGACGGAGATGGTGGAGGAAACCATATTGACTTGCATAGTGGAAGCGCAAATCATGTGTTCAAATATGAGTCCACCCCGAGCCATGCCACTGTCTGGTGTAAGTGATCCTCCAGCTCCAAAATATCCACACGTGCTTGTATCACCTTCATCAGGTGGATTACAAGGAATTATACCAAGTTTGCTTTGGAGTATCATGCTGCAGTTTCCAAGTAATGGTATGTCTGGTACATCCCCTCCAAGTGATGGGTCCTTCTCAGGCAAAAAGAACTGAGAAACTTTGGCCGAGCGGGAGAGTAGAAGGGTATCCAAGGATGGATTTATGGATTTGAGGGAGCCATTAGACAAGGTTGTTTCATCAAACA
>JABAJX010010044.1:0-17698 GCA_018221735.1 Termitomyces sp. K1Aa
TAACACATGCTATCATGCTCAAATCAACAGTTTCATCTGTATAACATTACTTAACATCATGTTCACGGCACACGGTACTTCACGGTACTTCGCGGCACTCACGGCACTCACGGCACCACGGTAGTAGACTCACGGCTTTTTTCTTGTGCCCGCTATGGATCTCATCCTTGCCATCTGATGGTTAGTATACAGTAGAACTTGGTCGGCTGATGGACTCCGAGTCGGAATAGCGCCTAGGCAGTGTTGTCTTATGATCAATGTGTATTCAATTTGAAACAGGCCAGCTGCGAGAGATGTCAAACGCCACCTCAGGAAGAATGTACGTCCTACAACATCGGATGGTCAGCTTTCATCCTTGATACCTCCTATGCTGTAGGATGCTGTGAGGATTGATATACACGGGAACGAAACGCTCCGAATGATCAAGGAAATAAGTGCTTACCTTATTTATCACATAGGAATTCTGATGGCGAAGGCTCCAAACAGTGTAAATGGTGCTTCTACATGTGTGAACGAAAGATCCACCACTTGCTACTCCACAATTGTATTGTGCAGGTGAGCAGAATCGCTTTCCCTCGAGTCCACGGGCCTTTGTCTTGCATGCATAATTCTATCTTCCACTATCCATTTGCGTTTAACCGGTCTGCACCAACGACGGATCCCGTTATTGCAAGTCCGGCGCCATGGAGTGCCCACGACCGGGTTGAGATCAGAAACATAAAGGCGGTTAGACAGGGAGAGCTTCCGCACGGTATGAGTCGTTTGATAATACGGCGGGAAACAGTAGTTGGAGAGATGTATCCGTGGCACCTGATCCTCAGTAGGTGATATAATTTGGTTGAACAGAACCCTTCAACAGCCCCTCCTTCCCAGGAAAACAAACCTCTTTATAAAACTTCGCACTGATCAGGAATGCTAGCCCTTGCCACATGGCAGATGAGGTACTCGAAACAAACCACGCACAAGGTTCATAGGCACGGTTCATCCTGAGACTGTGGCGTTAAGGAGTTAACGGTGATTATCAGTGAAGTTGGGCATATAAACATAATTTGCGACTGGGGACGTCCAAAAATGTTAAGAGATCATGATGGGTGTCCTGCACATCACCCACGTAGCGCTCCTTACTATTTCAAATAACCCAGGCCAATGGAGTATAAAGCGCTTGTGGTCCCCTAAGAAAACCCTGTACATGTGCACGAAGAAGCCGTCAGTATATCTGAAACAAAGGAGTGTATTGACGAGTTCGATAACATCATCTCACGAACATGAGGTGCCCCAGTGAAATGTATCGCGCATCGCTTACCTCTCGCCTGTCATCCTGGAGAACCTACGACAAGTTGCTCTTTTGGAACTCCAAATACGTAGAACTCTCAGTGTCAGTCATTGTTATTGGTCCTACCACTTGTTCCTTGAATGTTCTCGGCATTGGAGGTGTAGGTCTGAAACAATCATCGAGGTCTGAACAAGATATTATCTCATTATTTTCTCCTCTCGTATCGGTGAAGATTTGTGAAGCAAGAACACACTCACGGACGTTGTCACTGTGCCGGTGGCCAAGATATCACTAACATATACATCCAGCTTTACCGGTGAGTATTCTTCGTGAAAAATGAAAAGTACCAGCGGGCTACAGCGTATGTTCTACCTATCCCAGTTACAGCAGCCGCATAGAAGGTCAACTGAGATACAATACTAGAATTTCTGAGTGGAAGCCTCGCAGGGGATCTTGAAAGTCGGAAGAAACTTTTGTATTTTAAATAAAAGTACATACTCGTTGTCATGTGTATTTTATATGGTGTGCACGAGTGGTCCAGTCTTGATGAACAGATTGTAAATCCTGTATACAACTCTCAATGGTCGTCAGAGGGAGTCTGAGGGACTCACGAGTGCAACAAAACGAACTTCAAAGCTCGAGCCAAAGAAAATTTCAGAAAAGACAGATATTATGTAACGTTTAACTGAAGACGGTTTTGCGTTTCATTCCCACGCTGTTTGAACCCAACGTGATCTGCTGTTTCCTACTGTTCCGCTGCCAAAATGAACATTTGACTAGCGAGGGTACGGTTCGTGCTTCAATACGCTTCTGCTTTCAGATTCAGAACGAACGGATTGCTCAATGACTCCGACAATCTTGACAGTACCAAGTGGTTTTCCCAGTTCCCCATGTCTAAACTGTTTGACATGTTCTTGGATTTCTTACTGCTCTCTGGAGTTAGTCCTCAATAACAGTTTCTTGGTCGGATGGCATGATTCCTCCGGCCTGAGAATTGAGTGTATCGGTCTCTTGAGTCAACGTTCCTTCCAGGCCTCCTCTGCTTGGGGAGTAATTCAATGGTATCTCAACTACCTGGCATGAAGAGGAATAGGAGTTTCAAACAAAGGTTAGGTCAAAGGTATGTAGACTGTAGCCGTGATTACGCCTTGTCTCTACTCAGCCGTGCATACCAGTCATGGCTTTCTCCGGTTTCCCTTGAAAAAACCAATCATGTCCCATCGCCCACAGAGCCGCAGACACACTTGTTCGCATTGACTCGGAGAGATTTCACTCTCTCATAGGATGGTTTTTACCGTTTCTGACTCTAGTTAAGCAGCTCGCGGCTTTGTATATCGATCGTGTACCAAGGGTATGTGCCACTTTGCAAAATTACGACTGTGAGTTTCGGTATTTCGGATCAAAGCAATTGGTGTTCCTTGCCCACACCAAGGTGTTGGAAAAATAATGATAAATACTTCATGAACTATGCCCTCATTGTCCCAGGTTGTTGTACTCCTTTCTTTTGCTGTGACGCCGTACTGAAACTGATTTTTGACCCAATTCACAGAATACAATGGTATTGCAGAAACTGTTGCTGGTATCTCAAACGACGATCTTCTATCTGTTGAGGAAGTCTCACGTGGACGAGCCCTTTTATTACGAGCTCAAGCCATCCTCCAGAATTCCAATTCAGATTATGCTTGGAATGGAGACGTCCGAGTCCAATCAACACTCTCTGTTACAGAACATATTTCGAGACTCTCCATTGCCGTGGCACCCCATAAACGCATTCCTCCAGTGGTCCTGGAACAAATATTCCTATTTTTCTCCCTGAAAAAAGTAGCGGTTTCGAAACTGAACTTCCTCCCAAGCTATCTAGGTCACGGGGGTGACGTCTCTCTCGCTCTACGCACGACCTCTGGGGGTGTGACCAGGATACTCATATTATTGCGTACATATTCACTCTCGATATCCTGACTACAGAGTCTCGTTGAAAGAACTTCAATGCGCGGGAGAGATTCTACCAGATGTTAGTGAAGTTCAACTTAAAGTTGATTATTTGGACGATGAAGCTATGATTGCAACTGCGCTACGTCCCTTTATCGGTCGTGTCAATTGTCTTGATTGTAACCTTCGGGCACCGCGTAGAGATCGTCCGGATCCTATTCGGAACATTCTCTCGACTTCAAAGGCTGAGAATACGGGGATACCCAATAACCTCTTTTCCTAATCTCTTTGGTGACTCTTCTCAGCTCGAACATTTGAGCCTACAAACAAAGACTCCAAATTTCCTTTTGATCGACATCCCGTGGCATCGACTCCATTCTCTTTTCTTGATGTTTGATACCCAATCTATGAACGACTTGACACGCCCGATCTGGCTAAATCCCCGTCAACATAAAGCCTTTCAATCCATGACAATGTTCACCTACTTGAACTTGCATTTATCCAAGGATTTTATATCTATGGTCCTTTCCCTCGGTTTTCCATGGGAACGGCTTACACGCATCTCCATCGTTTGGTACGATCGTGATACTACTCATGGGCCGTAAGAATGATTTTCAGTTAATAACGCAAACACTACACAGATGTGCTGCCTTGACTGACTTGATTTCAAATGGCTGTGTCTATCCTCACGTTGTCACGCGAATGGATCCAACGATCACACTTCCGTCGTTGGAAAAACTTTCCCTTGATTGCGTCCTACCATCTTCGATAATATCATCTCTTTGTTCTGCAGGTAATCTTCTTTCGCTTAAAGTGTGGCAATCCGTGGGATTACAAGACTTTTTCCCAGTCTTACGGCAATGCCCTCGCCTCATAACTCTTACTTGCTTGGTAACAGAAAGCGACTATTGCAGAGGTACAGGAAATATTGTCCTAAAAGACCTCGAGGATATGAGCCTGACTATGCCGTGTCCGTTCAATTTCCCACTATCGCTTCTATCGACTCCCTCTCTTGTTCCATTGCGCATCAACATAAAGCATCTCCGATTTTCTTCGACATATTGGGGACTTTATCGTTGATTCTGATATCAAAACTCCAGGATTTTGGTATAGCTATGATACTGAGGAGAAGGAAGACCACTATGTTGAGCTATCGTCTCTCATGGCCTTGCTCAAAGTCCTCAATTGTCCCATTGAAGTTGAGCTTGATAGAGTTATCATTCCCCGTGCTATCCTCGACATGATCGCATCCAGAATCCTTCTTCCTTGCGCGCAGAAACTCTACTTCTACATCGACGATCCAGAAGCTGAAACGCCATCTTGAAGCAGAGCATTTAGAGTTTGGTCGAGTTCAATTGCGAAGGGATTCAGCTAGCCTTACAGGACCTGTTATCAACGGAGAGGACAAAAAATTAGAGTTAGAGGAGCTGGAGCGGATGTACGGTGTATCTTTCCGTCTAAATTAGCACGGACACAGTGCTGATGAAGTGGAACCTCGAGAGACTTGTGAAGAAAGACCATCCTGAAAATCAAAATATTCGCGGCCCTAGTCGAAGTTCCGCGGTGCTAGCTTCTGCAAAGGCACCTGAGACCGCGTGGGCTAGACAGATCTCGCCATATACTAGGAGATACTAGGCTTTCCCATAACTGCCCAGAAGTGACAAACCTGCATACTTTTCGCAACGAAGTTCTTGTGTGCAAATATGAGAGAGTAGCTCAGAACTCGTCAAGACGCTGTCTGCATTCATTGTTGGGAGTTGGTCAGTGTGTAAGGGGCCCTGATTGTCCAAGTGGGCACTGAACAAGTCGATGGACACAACCTTTTGCTGTGTAGTCGATAGAACAATGAACGTTGCAAGTATACGTAGACCTCGGAAGTATGTATTTCAGAAAAGACAAATATTACGTAAATTTTAACTGTCATTCCCACGCTGTTTCACGTCACCTACGAGTACTGGGTCACTTTTCTCCATCGTGTTCCGTGTTCCGCTGCCAAAATGAATGTTCGACTAGCGAGGGTACGGTTCGTGCTTCAATATGCTTTTTTCTTCGAAATCTCATACTTGGATCCTGAATTCCAGTGGTAGGGGTTCTAGAGCGCTCAAGATCGTTTTAAGTACTAACGACAAGCCACTGCAGGTGGACGATATGATGGGTATGCAGGCTGCGAATCTGCAGAATCTGCCTGAAAACTACGTCATGAAGTTCTGTATGCCTCCTCCGTCTACTCGAAAGACTGAGTGGTGATAGCGATGGATGATGTAGGGATGTACCATGCGATGACATGGCCACAGATATCTTACGTTGCGGAGGATCATAAAGGAAGGATCGTGGGCTATGTGCTTGCAAAGATGTACGTTTTCCTCTGTCTGATCTTTCGTCCGAGGGCTGATAGGTGTGATGAGTACAGAGAAGAAAAAAACGAAAACGAAAAAGAACCACAACCCGTCCACGGCCACGTCAACTCTATCTCGGTGCTTAGATCGTATCGCCGGCTGGGGCTTGCAAAGAAGTTGATGGTTCTGTCTCGTACGTCCCATTTTCGTGTAGAGGAGTCAAGGCTAACCAGGCGAGTAGAGCAAGCGATGAAGGAGGTATACAAGGCAGAGTATGTTTCGTTACATGTGAGGAAGAGTAACAAGGCCGCGATTGGACTTTATAGAGATGCGCTGGGGTTTGAGGTCGCGAAGGTTGAGAAGAAATATTGTGAGTTTCTATTTTTCGGCCCTCCCCTCAGTTTCTCGGGCGTGCTAATGATTTTGTCGTAGATGGCGATGGGGAGGACGCTTTTTCGATGCGGCTGGATCTGATGAACGTCCCAGTACCATAGATGCAACCAAGTCTATATATTGTGCGCAATAAATATACTGAACTCTCGTATCTGCGCCTAGGGAAGATTCTCATCGCAATAGTCTTTCTGGCAATGATTACCATTGTGACCTGCAAGCGCGAAAAGAACTTAGCTTTGTAAAACAGCGTTTTAGGTTTCAACACCCTTTGTTCGCTGTTTGGTTCGTTGTGGCTCATGCAATGACCAACTCTAACACTGGGAGCTCCCCCGGCCCAGAGGAGTGATCAATTCAACTTCGACCTTGAAAGAGTCTGGTGGAAGATCGACATCTTCAAACTACTGGCGTCCCTAGTAAGTATCTCGTGCGCCTTTGATGCCGAGTAAATGAACTAAATATTTGTCTCCTCTTCAGGACTAAAATAATATAGTGAACGCCCGGGTCAGTGGCAGTTACCACGTTTCTACCAGTGGGACAGTGGTCCCTGCCACTCTTCTCCTGCAGGTATGTGTCCATATAGCCTTTCCCCAAGTCACGATCCACAATGGTGATGGTTCTAACCTCTCGGCGATCTACCATGGGGATTTAGTTCAGTGGTAGAACGCGCGCTTCGCATAAGTTTAACTGAGTTGCGTGAGGTCGTGGGCTCAATCCCCATAGTCTCCAACGATATCCATTTTCCGCCCGTCGTCGTCTCTGCTCCCTTGCAACCTTTTTTGATAGCTTGTTCCTGTGACCGCTTATGCCTCTCATAAGGACAACCTTCCCTCAACCGGAGTCTCAATTTTGCGTCCACTGATGACAATGAATTGGTTCCGTCAAGCTCACTTCTTCGACTTCTTACTCTTTTGTTCTCGTCACACGGTCCTTGGTATGGAAACGTGATACTAATTTACAATGCCCTTGTCAACACTCTCCTTAATCTTCCTTTCGTAATCCTTTGTTAAGATTATTGTTTGCTGATCATTTTAAAACGACAGATTGTGAGTAACAGCGTTGCGCTTTGTTTCCAAGACAATGTTCACCTGTCAACCGAATTTATTGATTGTACTCGGCTTGTATCCGCTCTACACTGGGAGGTATGAGAAACCCGAAACAATGGAGCACCCTGTCCTTCTCACTGGACATAGGCAACAATGACATTCAACTACTTACGTGTATGGCCACCACGACATCCAGAGGGTTCATTGTCCCATTTCTATATAAGCTGGGTATCACTCTGGCGTTCAACTTCATTCCATCTCATCGTCCATTCCACCGGCAGAACACTCAAATTACTGTAATGTCCACCACAAACCACACAAACCTCCCCACAAATGCTTTTACCATCTACCGCGCGCACAAACTTGGTACTCTTCCTGCCCCGCCCCCCGGTACAGCACGCTCCGAGGCAGAAGTTTTGCAAGCCATTCATAACATGTGGCTCAGTGAGCCGTTACATATTCGGGCATGCTTCGAGGAGAGAGCGGCGATAATGAATGACAGTGGATATTCTACGCAGGTGAATTGACCCGTCTTCGATATAGACATCAGCTAAGGCTGACGGTACCTTTGTCCCTTCCGCAAGGCTCCTCCCAAATATGGATATTCAGGCAACCTCAACAGGCTTGAAACAGCGTATCCGTCGCCGTATCAGCACAATAATCACCGTCGAGTTCAATGATGACAGAAGGGGCACGATAATATTAATCTCGGGGAAACCAACAAGACAACAGAAAAGACTCAACATCAAATGAGCATCGAAGACGGAGAATACTCACATTATAATTGTCTCCAAGTCTTTCACAAAGCCATGTAACTTATCTATACAAAAATCCGTCAGACGCATTGTTCGAGATCCGGAGCCCCTGATTGGTGTGGAGAAGGATGTACGTGATGCAGTCCAAGTGTAAAGCTCGAGCTCCGAGTCCTCGGTCGACCCAGCCTCTGCATACCACTCGTCCACTTACCCTCTCAAATACACATAGCACTTAGGGTTACCTCTATCAGGGTGATGTACGACGACTTCCATACACTTCGAGGGTTCTTGTTACCTCCTTACTGCATTGACACTGAATTTACTCATCTCCATTTTTTTCGCCGAACTAAGTTGTCTTGACTGATCCTCCCTCGGATTCCGCATAAACATGATCGTCTATTGAATTAGCCTTCCCTGCATGATCAGTCAACCACGAATCTATCTCTAAATCTGCATCTGCAGTCCCCGGTATCCCGACACTCTTGCCTTGAATATCAACCGAGACTACGTTCCTTCATCTTTTAACTTTTCTTACACCCATCATTGCCGATTTTGTTTGCCAAGAATTTCCTTACAGGCGGATCTCTATCTACTTTCACTTCTACTTTCACTGGATGTCCGCTGTAAGTGAAGGTATGGAGATGGCAACACCACGCGCGATTGTAGAGCAGATTCCATTTGCCGCTGCCGACAAACGTACGATATCCCCACTGATAATCTCAAAGGACTTGTACATTCTTGACTCAATAGGTCACTCCGTGATGCCATATTATATGTTCTTGGTGTCCGTCATGCTCCACCTATCATCTGTGCAATACATCGGCCACCAGCATCTACCAGTCATCTACAACAACCAAAGTATGTACCGTATCACCCGACCTGGTCAGTAACAGAAGTTGATCATGAATATAGGCTCTGAATCGACTTTCCGGCGGATCTTATATGACAGTACGCAGCTCCTCACGATTTCCTTCGCCGCCGAGACTACTTTGATTGCCTGAACCAAGTTCGATGCTTACCATGGCCCAACGACCTGTCATTTAAGGTAACGAGACAGTGAATCCGACAAGATGGGAAGATCGTTCAGACCATGTCCTTGTGGCCTTGAGCCTCCCGATGATTTTCCGTAGAGTTTGACCAGATTGGTCAACAGCAGGGCTCACAGATATCCGCCGGAATGCTCTCACATGTTCTCCGAAAATGTAGCTTGCGTATTATGTGACTTGCCTCCACGATAGATCTGAAACCGCCTCATCTCGAAACTTTATCAGAAACATAATCCAGCGGCAGGAAGCTGAGGGAGCTGATGACTAGATTAGATCAAGAGAAGACCTCCCCGGCTTCCTCTCGTTCCCGAGGACAATCAATCTGCTAATAATGATCAGATCTTCTGAGAAGACCATTCAATTGACTTCTCTCCCAGTGCTTAAGTGCTTAAAGTATCAGAACTGAAGCTACTATCCGCTGCAATATGGACTCTGAGATATGTGAAATATGGGAATCAATTCGAGATCTTGTCTAAGGCAAGCAGAAGTCGGATACGAACCGATAATTCATTCCATTCAACGGTACGGTACTTGCTTTCTGAGAACCTACATGTTACACGAGTGTTGATGAGATTTTCAGATATCCTATGTCCTTTCCTAATCAGGCAAGTTATCGTTACACTTATGTAGTATTCCGTTCATATCTCTTTCCATCTAGCCGGGTTTCTTCTAATCGTCGTAATAACATAGAATCAGACAAAGTTTGAAACAATGGGAGGGATCACAATTGTAATCATTTGCTCCACACTTCCTTGGCAGGTTTTTTGTTTAGTGGCGTTCCGGCCTGGCGTGAGGCGGCTTTGACTCAGAAAATAACTGGGCGAGGCCAAAGCCCCCAATGACGGTCTGGCTCTGGCTTGGTTTGGGCCAGGCCCCGGCTTTTGACAGGTAGGATTCAAAATGTTTTATACAGGCTCTCAAAATTAGAAATACACAGTTTTGTAACTTACTTAGCTATGAAGTATTGCTGTATGCTGCCTGGAACTGTGATCTTTGAGTTGGGAATCAAGAGAAAGCACAAAAAGAAAGAGGGATAGGTTAAGCTAACCCTGTCAGTGAGATACCCGTGACATGTCCCGCCGTCGCCAGTGGCGGGCGCAGGCAATCACCAATGGCAGGTCACTATTGTGATCGTACAACTACAATCGTACCTACTACTAGCAACATGTATCATCAGTTATTAGGCAATGGATAATCTTATACAGTGGCATTGTCAGCCCTTTTCGATGGACACTCAATCGGTGACACTGAGCGCAATTTCTCTCAATCGGTAATTCCTGTTAATTGACCCATCAGAAAAAACCGACATCTGATGGTGGCCTTATCAGCTGGTGGCACAGCCGCCGGCCAACCAGCTCAGTCGTATGTAGATAGGGTTAGATGAATCAAATGGTCAGTTATTAAGTAGACTATACAATAATCAGTATACAAACAGACCTGGCTTGGCTTGGCTCACGACCTGAAGCTGGGCCAGGGCACATCACTAAATTTTGTACTTAAAAGCCTCGTTTTTCATTGAACAACACCCAGTGTCTACTTCCCAGCGAACGATTTCAACGGTTCTCCTTCTCACTATCAGGTTCTTATCTGTGTTTCCAAGCTTAACTGCCGTTTTTTCTAAGTTGACCAGCTATAGTTCTTCCATCCGGACATGACAGACTCTTGGCCGCGACCCCCACCCGTTACATGGCCCCTGGTCACAGCACGACAGCTTCTGCCCATATTTCCCCCGCCACAACCATTGGTAGTACCTTCACTGCCTTCTCCATTTCGAAAGCCTATAATTGATGCCCCATACACACTCTCTACTCACATATTCCCTGCGGCTCACCTGCGGACGACGGAGTATGTGCAGCCACCGCCCTCCTTGCCAGCAGGAGCATCAAAAGTGGAACAGCAAGCGTATGCTGATGCAGTCCTACGGGATCTCAAGAGCTTACGTGCAGCCTGGAAGCCCAAAGGAAATAAACAGATATTATGGAATTGCGTCAATAGATACGTTAGAGTTGGGTTAGATGAAGAACGATCGAATGGGATCACCTTGTTCTTTGCACATGCGTTAGGATTCCCGAAAGAGGTGAATAGTCGGACCCTTCTCCTTTCTCATTACACGCGCCAATGACAAAGAGTCTTATAGATATGGGAACCTGTTTTGCAACACCTCCTCTCGTCTACGGCGGCGTCTCTCATTGATGAAGTGTGGTGTTGGGAATCCGTTCACCATGGTGATGCGTATATGATAAATGCAGACAAGATTGGAGGTATTTGTATGTGATCCGTTCCTATGGACATCGTGGAGCACTGAGTTAACCGGTTTCTAGTCGATTGGACAAACGAAGCACGCGACATCCTCAACTTTTTGGATTTTTATCTCCCATCCAAAGCTTCTGCCTCACCCCTTCCAACCTATCTCCAACGTGTTCCTCAAGCAGAGTCAGCACACCGTCAAACCAATCCGTTTTGTCATAGAAAATTGATCGGTGTTGGCCATTCATATGGGGGTTGCACACTGTATGTCTGTCGTCCTTCTTTTTCTCTTCCATCTGACATCGTATTATTCGAGAACTTTGGGTGTTCTGACACAACCTAAATTGTTCTCCTCTGTCATCCTTATTGATCCCGCCATCAATAAGCCGGAAGATTTGGCACATGAGAGTGAATATGCCTATAACTTGATTAGATGTTCTCTTACACGGCGAGAAACCTGGAGCTCGAGGTATGCCCCTCAATCTCCGTTCAATCAATCAACATATTGGTAACCCGTCTATAGAAAGGAAGCACTTTTTGTTCTCAGCAAGTCTTGTTTCTTTCGTGCCTGGGATCCTGCCGCACTCAGAGTATACATCGAATGCGGTACCTATGACACAACGGATCCGGTGACTGGTAAACCTATAATTCAACTCAAGATGCCGGGGATGCAAGAGGCTGTCACATATTGCGAAACAGATGTTCCGTATGAGGTGTTCCAACGGTTACATGCTCTTGATGAGAGGATCAAATTGCATTGGATCGTACCAGGTGCCGAAGAGTACGCTTTGGTGTGACTATTCATATATCATTTAATCCGTCTTACTTCCCATGTTCAGACTTGGTCCGCCTGGATCAACAATGGAGCGGGTATGGCTCAGATCCAAGAACGCGTCGAATATCAGAATACCCAATGCTGGGCATCTCGTATGTAACAGTATTCTCGTTTTTCTAAATTTCTGACCACTTGGACACTCATAAGATTGTGCAAGAAGCGCCGCAGGCAGTCGGTATGTCCTTGGTATTAAATTCTTAAATGTACACTAAAGTTCTGGCAGCACACGTTATACAGGAATTTCTCCAGAGACAATACATTCGAGCTCATCTATGATGTCTGATCTGCACTTTTGAAGGGATCGTTGCAGGTCGGGTAGGAGGACGGGACTGAATATCGTAACATGTTAGTACACGAGAAGAAGTGTATTTTTGAATGTAGTTTTATGGAATGATTGCGCTCAATGGTCGCGTCAGCGTCTTGCTGTTTGACTCAGTGGCCCCTCCATCAGCAAACTCTGATTTTGGCTGTAGCACTCACCAGTTTGACAGTCATTAACAGAACAAACCAGGAAAGATGCCTCTCTCCAGAGTTGTCTCGTGGAATAGAATGATTTTCCGAAGCCAAACCTGGAGATGTGTTCTCGGGACTCACTGAATCCTGTTCCGAGTCGGAATCACTGTCGGTGAGAACATCCTCAATGTCTCGCATGATGCCGGAAAAGGAATTATGGGGTGCACTCGCGGTTATACGGAGGGATGCCCCATTGAATGGCTGGTCTGTATCAGTCTCCCAACCATCAGAATTGTCACTCTTATTTCCAGCATCAGCCCGCGCCTCTACCAGATTGGCTAACGGCAGCTGTCGAACTTTCCTCCATGTTCTCAGTGTTAAGCTTCCTTCCATTGCCAAACTGCCGTTTCAGTCGATTTAATGCGGTCCCACTTGCTTCGTGCTGTCGATGGAGATGACCCTTTACAAATGCCGTGTCACAAAGCTTCTTGCCTGCAAGACGACTACATTTCTTGGTTTTGATGTCCCCTAAGCTTGAAAACAAGCGTTCGGCAGGTTCGGAGTAAAACTGAAGATCAAGATTGCCAACTTGACAAGTGGCCGACTCTTGTTCAAGATCTTCTAAACAACCACGGGATTGATCGATCCGTCCTATCAATAATTCAGAATACATACAGTCAATTATAGAATTTAGTCAGGGTCATACCTTATTTTTCATTACGCTTCTGAGTGGTTCCAAGGGTCACTTGTGTTCTGAAAATATCCCCTCACGGTTATGATAATCATAAGCCTCTTGAATAAGTTTTTAGAACAGTCTTCATCATCGGGAAAGACTCGCGCATAGAGACGTTTGACAATCCTAAGGAGAACAGCAACCGGCAGCGCATCATCATTTCGAAGTTTAGGGTTAATGAATGGATTGAGCCAAAAACAGGCAATGAATAGGTCTTGATCGCATTTAAGCCACCGCTTTTCAATGCTTTCCAGAATCGGAGTCACTGGATGAGACTTATCCTCGTCGATGGCATCAGGAGAAGTGCGATCACGCCGTATCCGGATTCCGAACTTCCTTTAAAAAGGTTACCAAGTATGAGCACAATGTAATCATAACGGGTATCAGCAGCCTGAGCAACATTGACAGCGATAGCGAGAGGTTCAATGTGAGTTTTGATGCTATGTAACAAAAGAAAATCAGAAACAGAAGAAGCTTAAATGACGTTCTTACATGACGACCTTGTCCCACCACGCATCATCTTTAACGCAAGTCAGGATCTTGCGTGCCTTGGATTTACTTTTGGGTTTGGGACCAACCGTTTCCAAAACTTCGTCATGGTATTTTGAAGCCGTTACAATAAGAGGTTTGTTTACCTCCAAAAGGCGTGTAAGGCAACAAGAGAATGCTGTCCAATGTGATATAACAGGGAAAATTAGAGCAAGGATGCGCTTATAAATATCAAGCTGTTCCTTATTGAACATTCCAAGGGCATATGAATGGTTATTAAACCATTGAACAACCGCGGCAGCGCTTCCATGACTGTCGAGACAACAGGGTTTTACCTTTTTATAGTCCGAAAGGATCAAGGAATCTGTAGTCAACGTTTGTAAATTCTGTATGCATGATGCATCACACGAATATATGTACTTAAACATACCTGATGACCCAGCAAGCCGAATCAAGAAGCCAGGGAAATTTCTCTTGAATGAGACGGCGATTCTTGCGCTCATCTCCTCCATCATCTCCGGCCACTCCGATGACCTTAACATCAATTGATTTTAAGTACTCGAGCTCACTCTCCATGACTTTTGCTCGTCATTTTTGTGTCTTGTGGGCAGTACTCGTAGTGAATAGGGTGGTTCAGAATAACCCCAATTTTGCCTGTCGTGCGTGTGGTCTGCTTCTTGACTGTCTCACTATTAAGTTAAGGTTGCTTGGTGCGCACCATCAAATTTAGGGGTTAAACCCATTCGAAACCACCATTGAGAGCAGACGCATAGGATATCTTCGGAGGCATACATTTAATGCGGATGGTATACCTCGACCAGAAAACTCTGTTGATTATCCAAATACAGGCATTTTTCTCACTTCGATCCTTGATAATCTCCTGCTGCCAGATTGCTGCCAGATCACTAGTCAATTCGTCCAACTACCATGCATCATGGCTTGCCCTCCAGGCTCCGCTACTCTCCGATACAGAAGCTACTCCATCGCTCACTCAAATTGAATTTCAGTATTTGCCAAGGCTTCATCAGTGGATTGTGTATTCAAGGTCTCCGTCGTCCGTGTCAGCGGCAATTATGTATTCCATTGAATTTATTTGTCATTAGAGCTCTCCCGCTGACTTTGTGACCGATTACTTTCCCTCAACAACTCGCATACTGGCGCCTATATGATTGGATCTCCATCTTGCGACATGACTCGGAGTCCGACCTTTGATCTTCGACTGTTGATGGATCTATATGAAAAACTCGAGAAGATGCTTGCTACTCTTGAGTCTTGAGTTATACAAATATTCCACTGCAGCCTTTCGATAGGTCGGTATCCATTACACTCGTTTCCGCCATGTCCTGTGTGAAGTTCACGCAAGGTTCATGTCGCGCCGATCGTCTGGTACCCTGTATGTGCCTTTCAGTTGTTCATGAAGTTCCTACGAAGAAAGAGGAAAGCGTACAATACCTCGCCTCGATGAGATGTCAGCTTACTGGGGGTTCGATTCCCCCTTAATGCATGTTGCCATTTTTGCCCCCTGAACATTCGATACTCTTACTTCCAGGTAAGGATTCATTGAATATGCCCTAGGATCGTTTTCCATACTACACTCTCCCCGGTACCACTACTTGTATGAGAGCAAACACCGTACGTCCGTCACCCATACATCTCTCTAATTCAATGCAGGTTGATATCTTGAGTTGGAAAATTGTCTCTGATGCGAGAGGACACATAGTTCAATACGATGGATTGGCTATTGAAGCATTAATGGGGTAGTGGTAACCTGGGTCGTTGCCATATCTGGTCCAGCCCAATCCACGTGACCTTCGACCCGCCGGGGGTTCGATTCCCCCTTAATGCATAAAGTGATTATTGAACCCTCTTTTGTGAACATTTGATACTTTTACTACTTAATTTTTCTTTCCACGTAAGAAATTCGAAGAATTTTTCCTAGGGTCGTGTTCCGTTCTACACTCTCCACGGTACGAGTAATTATTTGAGAGCAAACACCGTACGTCCGTCACTTATACATCTCTTCAATTGGAGGTTGATATCTTGAGATTGAAGTGAATTCACGAGGTGGAAAATTGTCTCTGATGCGAGAGGACACTTAGGTCAATACGATGGATAGGCGGCTAACGGAAGCACCTGCATGCATTAATGGGGTAGTGGTAACCTGGGTCGTTGCCATTCGTGGTCCGCACCAATCGTTTCGACCCGCCTGGGGTTCGCCCTTAATGCATTCCTTTTTCACAACTTCCTTACTGCATTCCGTTTTCACGACTTTTTCTCCAGCTGTTGTGCCTTTGCCCATACACCAGTGCAACCACCACGCGCCCTCTTTCTTGATCCGTGTTTACTTACCCCCGTGGCGGAAAACAACATGCGAAAGTCTCACCTCCCGAGTCGAATGTCTGTTACCGATGATCAATTGTTCTCAGATTGCGTCTCGTTCCTGTGATACGAGTTTGTTAGTTAGAAGTCATTGAAGGTTGATTTTGCCTAGAGGCGTTGGACGATATTTTCGGTGTGGCGTTTCATATGATCACGAAGGGATCTGAATCCGTAATGGGAAAGAGGGACGAATCTTAGTTAAGAAATCCGGATGACTTTGGTGCGTCCATTGGGAGAGGACGTTCATCGCTGCGTAGGTGGATGTCCATCTCAATATATCATGATTCAGTCACTGGATAAGATCCGGATGCGAATCCGGGGAAGAGACGAGCAATGGGCTTCTGGTAGAATAAGCTAGACAAGGTTTTTGGACTAGTAAAAGGCCAGGTGAGTGGGTGAGACTGATAGGAAGACAGCAAACTTCAGTGTCAAGGAGATTTGGTCGTACACAGAGTGGGATTATCTGTCCTCGCAGATGATGATACGTTCGGTATTGCGTCGGTACAAGGTCAATCTATGACGCGTACACTAAACAGCCAATAAAGTACGATATCTTGAGAGCTCGTAGTCTGGACTCTGACTCCTGAAGAGAGTGCGGATCAAGTGCATGGCTTCGTACTCTTAGATTCCTGGGAGACGTGTACCATGTACCATAGTTGAAGCTCAACTCGTTATTTCGTTTGGAGGTGTACAAAAGCAAAGGTAATTATGCAGATATAGATGCGTTAAGGTTTCAAGTTGACTTGCGGCGTGTTGCAATCTGTATAGTTCTGTGAGTCACCAGTATTCGAGCAAGGAGGCGCCTAGTGCCACAGAGATCCGGGCAGAGGAGATGACGAGAATAAGGTAGAGTTCATAAGGTATTTTGATATCTAAGGATGTCATTCAGCAATTTGTAGTTGGTCTGGGCGAGGATATGAAAAAGAAGGCAAATATTATGTAATACCCAGTTTTTTGAACTTGAACACGATCGTCATCCACCCTCATGGATGCATGGACTCTGGACGAAGGTACTTATATATATGCTTATCCCGCTAGTTCCCTCGCTTCTACAGAGGCTGACAGCATTCGAAGCTGCAAGAGGCTGCCATGTCAAATGATTCGATCTTGCATTGTGGACGCGTCTCGAGTCTCGACGTCAGCCGCGTCGTCCACTAAAAATATCTAAACCTTATTTCCATATCTATATAAACACCAGCGACGCGTGAAGAGCGTTGTTTGTTTCTTTCCCCTGTACCCCCACCAATGAGACTTTCTACCTCGCTTGCGCTCGCGGTTCTCGCCGTTCCCTATGTCATTGCCCGTGTTGAAGGTACGCTCCTGCCTCCGTCCAACGCCCATCCATTAATCTTTCTCCCACCTATTAGTCGACAACGTAGAGAACCATTCGGACCTCGTACCCTGGGCCGATCCGTCCGAGTTCGCCTCTCCCATTCATAACCACGGACACAGTAATTCACACGAAGATTCGTCGGACTACTACTATCAAGTCGACGAAAAGCACGAATACAAGCATCCCACCTACCAGCACGAGTATTCGTCGGACCAATACTATCAAGTTGACAAGAAGGACCCGTACGCAAACAACTATTACAAGCACAATCCCCACCATAAATGTATGCTCCTCCATCCTTGCAACGCCCATGTATTGACTGTACTCTCATGTAGCGATCGACAATACAGCGGGCCCGATTTCCCGTGATGACGAATACGATGACCGACACGGATACGGACACGCACATGGACACGGACACGGACACAGACATGGACATGGACATGGACATGGA
>JABAJX010010046.1:0-13883 GCA_018221735.1 Termitomyces sp. K1Aa
CCCTCTTTCCACAACAACAACAACAAACACGTCTGGAGCCCAGCAGCCGCCTCCACCAGCTCCCCAAGCCACAACAACAACGACAAATGCATCTGGAGCCCAACAACCACCTCCATCGGCCCCTCTTCCCCCAACAATGGTGACAAACGCGTCTGGAGCCCAACAACTGCATCCATCGGCTCCTCTTCCCTCAATGACAACAGCAAACATGTCTGGAGCCCAGCAGCCGCCTTCATCAGCCCCTCTTCCCACAACAAAGATGACAAACATGTCTGGAGCCCAGCAGGGCCCCTCTTTGCCCAACGACAACAAACGCGTCTGGAGCTCAGCAGCCCACCAGCTCCCCAAACCACAACAATGACCACAAACACGTCTGAAGCCCAGCAGCTGCCTCCATTGGCCCCTCTTCCCCCAACAACAACGACAAATTCATTGGGCCCCCAGTTCCAGCAGCCACCTCCACCAGCCTCTCATCCCACCACTCCGGAACCAACAACGGCGAATGGATCGGGACCCCAGCTGCCACCATCGGCTTCACAACCCAACAATAGTGAACCTGCTTTGGCGGCTTTGGCTCTACCTCAATCACGCCGAGTCCCAAATCCACTGTAAGTCATTTTTTTTCATATTCTAGATTATACTCATTTGTTCAACTAGGAAAAATATTGATATCCCTCCTCCGTCGACTTACAATCGCCGAAATCACTTCAGCAACTCAGCAAACTATTCCTAGGAAACCCAATTCGAAGCCCCTTCAACCGAAAGATGGCGTAACAACAGCCCGGTATGTACACGCCAAATTATGTATGCATTACTGACATCTGGTTATAGCAACCTCTATGCGGTGGAATTCCTTGCGGCAAATCCTAACGCAACTGAGGGCGAATGTTCCGCGGCGTGGAAGGTTTGTGATGTCGATACAAAAAAGGTATGTTTCATTCATCTTGTCAAACTATTTTAACATTCTTTCCATGCATGTAGAAGTACCAGGAGTTGTCAAAGAATCGCACCAAGGCCAAGAAGAACGGAAATCAATCAACTCATACTCAATCGCACGACCCATCGTCCACACCACTTTCGACCAGCAGTTAATTGACTTGTGAAGTGCGTATAACATTGCTCATGGTGTGTCTGTACTTATTTCGAGACTTGTTTTGTTTTTAGGCATGTGTGCATCATCATTACGACCATCGGACAGTTTCAGTAAGATACAGATAGTACCAGATTTTACAGATGACAATTGTAGCATTGTATTAAATAGAATTCCAGCAGAATCCAGAATATTCAGACCAGTTCAGATTGAGAGAAAATATCGTCTCAGATAATCTCAGATAAAAATCTGATTTTGCATTTAAATTCTGCGTACATCCGGCCCAGATACAATACGGACATACTTGGATAGTTCCAGCCCAGCCAGAACCAGCTCTCACTGGGATTCAAACCTGACCACATGCTAGGAGGTATGGACAAGTATGATGAGTATGGACATCTATATATCTATATGTGGTTGCTATGACTTGTCCATACTAGCAGTGAGTAGTACATATACTTTTGATTTTTCCTGATGTGACCACTTAAAACGACAATTCAAACCAACCCTCTCATTCATATCTGGAAGTCTAGATCTTCCGTCTTATCACCTAAACACACCACTGGCCTCGTGACCATTGAGAACCATTTAGCGCCTCGCAGTCCGTATTATAAATCTTGAAATCTGCCATCACTTTTATCATCGCTTTTGTCATGCGATATTTTTGTGTGTGAATTAACCAAGAGCCGATCCGACGACCTCGCAATTTACTTGCCCTTGATTAATCTACTTGACCGACATGTCCTCCCACAGTGTTGCTATTGTAACTGGAGCTTCCAGGGGAATCGGTCGTGCTATCGCGTTACGATTGGCAAAGGATGGCTTCGACGTGGGGATAAACGACTTGGCTGCTGCTCGAGAGGGGCTTGAATCGCTGAGAGAACAGATAAAAGAGAAGGGGAGGAGGTGCACCATTGTAACAGGCGACGTTTCCGTACAAACCGATGTAGAGAACATGGTCTCCACTGTCGTCAATGACCTCGGACGTCTTGACGTTGTAAGTAATCCCATGCATACAGTCAGACATCATTCCATTGATCTCAAAATCAATCCAAATAGATGGTGGCAAATGCTGGTATATGCAAGATAGGCCTCATCACTGAGAGTTCGTACAATTACCCTATTGTACTGAGGATTCAAAGCAAATCCAGAACAGCTGAAGTGGAAGAATTCGACAAGATGTTTGCGGTGAACGCACGAGGAATCTTCTTGTGTTACAAGTACGCGGCACTTCAAATGGTCAAGCAAGGCCAAGGTGGGAGAATTATTGGAGCTTCTTCTGGGGCCGGGAAACAAGGTCATTCTGTGTTGGAGTTCTTTGTTGCGAATTCTGAATCGATGCCTGTAGGAGAGCAGGGTCTAGGGGCCTATTGTGCTACTAAGTTCGCTGTTCGTGGACTCACCCAAGCTGCCGGTATGTTTTGTAGCTCCATGGAATACTCGTAATCCGATTCCATAGCTAGCTATGGAACTGGGCCGTCATAGGATCACCGTGAATTCGTATTGTCCAGGTGGGATAATATACCGTTATTGCTTCTGAACTTACTCTGCTAAAAGGTGTTATCGAGACCGACCTTCGTTAGTGACACCTTCCAAGCAATCACCAGAGCTTGAACACTCAACCAATGATATTACAGTCAGAGAGTTAGCGGATAGTATGAAGGTATCTTTGGACGACCTTTGCGCAAAGGTATAGAGTCTATTGATCGACGATGGTTGACATCGTTAAAACTCTTCTGTTTAGTACATTGCCGACAGTGCCGTTGGGTATTCCGGGAAGGTTGAAGACATAGCGAACGTTGTATCTTTTCTAGCATCGAAGGATGCTCATTTCATAACCGGTGCGATCTCTTCACTGCCTCCCGACGATGTCATATGCTGAAGTATACCTTGTGACATAGGTCAAGGTGTAAGTTCTTGTTTCCATTGAAAACCGTTGGTTCATTCACTAGGTGCTAGTTGAGCGTTGATGGTGGAAGACGTTATTCTTGATGGTATCGGGACGTGTGTTAAATAACAAACATATGCAGACAATGGGATAAGCACCATAAACTATTCAAGCTTGAAGTATTCAGTCAAGTTACGATGACACCCACCAATTGCAATAAAGGTGGCAGGCTTTACCGTCAGTATGAAAAGGTTTTTCCGTGCTAGAATAGTGACCGTGACATGAAGTTCGAAAGCAACTTGGTCCGTCGTTCGTTTGAGATGGATGGTCGTTAACGGCAATTTTCGCCACGTATCGCAATATCGCAAGAGCAATGTGATAAGTAAGATGATGGGAAAATCAGAGGGAGTTCGTGAGCTCGGTCCGAATTACCAAAACAGATTTTAAACTCAGACAGCTGAGTGCAAACCGACAACATTGCTTCCAGTCGCGTGATGATCTAGTTTTTACTACATCTGCGCCATTTGATGCATTACTCTGGCCGTACGAATGTCACCTGTCAAATCTGAACAGATCTGGGACCGTGTCGGACAAGCCAGTATACAACACACCATCATCATCAAGAACTCTTAGACAGTCTAACAACCAAATCCAGTTCCCGTCATTGAATCTATATTCAAAGAAGAACAATGCTTGGGGCTCATATGCTTTATATACTCCCAATGGATAAAGGGTTTAAATTCTGTTTGACGCCTCCTACCTTCTCCTTGGCCCCCGCATTTCTGTATTGGTGCCATGTCTACTGAAGCCCTTTCGATTGACAATGCAAAAAGTAGCTCAAAGACTGACAAAGACGAGGTTCCTGATCATCTACATACCCAAAACATCTTCACGGATGATGCGGTCGATCCTGTCTATCAGGCAAAAGCCCAAATTCTGAATGATGCCATGCAGAATATAGGCATGGGAAGGTATCAATGGTAAGTCTCCAAACTCGACTTCAGCACTCATCTTAGGGAAAATCAAGGGGACTGTTTGTTGTCGCCGGGTTTGGATGGCTAGTGTGAGTATTGTTCTGGAGTCTAACTTTCACACGACTGAATCGCTGCTGTCCAGTGACAATCTTTGGCCTGTGGTTACAGGCTTGATCTTAGCGCCAGTTGTGAACGAGTTCAGTTTCGATGGTCCGTTTCTGACATTCAGTCAAAATATCGGCCTCTTTGTTGGGGCTGTCTTTTGGGGTGGCGGATCAGACATATGGGGGCGCAAGTATGTTCATCGTGTACGAGAACTATTTCCGTTGATCTTTCTGGACCCCCCTAGAATATCATTTAACATCACCCTTCTTCTAACAGCGATTTTTGCCCTCGCAGGCGGCGGTTCGCCCAACTTTATCGCCCTCTGCTCTTTCTCTGCATTATGGTCCATTGGTGTTGGTGGTAATCTCCCCGTCGATTCTGCTATATTCCTCGGTAAGTTTGACCACAGATTCTATATCCAAAGTTAGTACAATCAACACGTCCGCAGAGTTTGTACCCGCATCGCATCAATATCTGTTGACTGTGCTTTCAATATGGTGGGCGCTGGGACAACTACTGGCAAGCCTTGTGAGTAGACTTGGACCTTTGCCATGTCTCAATATCTCACACAGTCTTGATAGGTCGCTTGGCCTCTTATCGGAAACTTTTCTTGCGCTATAAGCACGTCTCCTGACTGCCCTAGATCGGCTAACCAGGGGTGGAGGTACTTCCTCTTTACAATGGGGGGATTTATGTTTGTACTTTGGGCTATTCGTTTCTTTATCTTCAAGTTGTACGAGAGCCCAAAGTATCTCATGGGAAGAGGGCGTGACGAAGCAGCCGTGAATGTCGTGCATAGGGTGGCGCAAAAGAATGGCACTCCGAGTAACTTGACATTGGATGATCTTGCGAGGACAGGAAACTTAAGTTCCGTCAACGGCGGGATACTGGACATTAGCACGAAAGGTGCTATCACTCGGCAACTGGTCAAATTTGACGCGGGGCATGTTAAAGGCTTATTCGCGACGAGGAAGCTTGCGTACTCGACAACCTTGTTGATAATTCTCTGGGGTATACTTTTCCTTCGATATGATTCAGTCAGACTCACCAGAACTCTTTGTTCAGCATTAATCGGTCTGGCGTTCCCACTGTAAGTAGTGTATTTCCATAGGTCAGTTACGGTTGCTGACTTCTGCTACGAGATACAACGCCTTTGTGCCATTTTAGTGTGTAACTTACCAATCCCATCATCCTGTATCATTTACAAGTCATTAGTCTTGCTACACGAGGTGCCGACTTCGGGGATGAATCTCTGCACATCACCTACCGTAATGTGAGTATTCTATCGTCGTATTCTACTTACATTCTCATGACAAAACAGCAAGTCATCTTGAGCGTGATCGGTGTCCCTGGCGCTCTTCTCGCAGGATACATGGTAGAACTGCCGGTCCTTGGTCGACGTGGAACTCTCGCTATATTTACTTGTGCGTATATTTTCTTCGTCTATGCGTAAGGTCCCTTTTTAGCCATACGGTAGCCCTGACTGGTGCCTTTATCCTTGCATCAACCACGGCACGTACATCCAACGCCTTACTAGGATGGAACTGTGCATATAGCTTCACTAGCAACGTCATGTACGGCGTTCTCTATGCTATCACACCCGAACTCTTCCCCACAAAAGATCGAGGAACTGGGAATGCAATCGTTGCAGCTGCAAATCGTGTATTCGGGATCATGGTATGTCAACCATGTCGGATATCCCTTGGTATTAATACTGCGTCTTACCCCCTTTAGGCGCCGATTATTGCGCTTTACGCAGACCTGACTACATCTGTACCTATATTCATCGCAGGTGCTATATTCGTCGTGTCCGGGTTCATTGCGCTTCTGTTGCCTTTTGAGTCCAGGGGAAGGGCGTCGATATAGAGAAAAGTTGCGCCCAGATATCTGTGGAATTTTCTTACTCAGTTGTTACTATGTTCTGAACTGTAGATCTTACCGAAACAAGAATTCAAACATATTCTTCGAGAGCTGCGAATCACTCAGTTTATTGGAGCCTTTTGTTTGAACGGTTGAGGAAATGTCAGCAGGTCTTTCACAATGGTCGATTTCATTCCTGGCCAGCTATACGTACTCAGCTCCGTGAACACCAGATTGGATCATTATCTCACATTTCTAATGCGTTTTCTTTCACGCTCTTACGGGATGTTCAAGCCGAGTAGCCAGCACGTCTCTACGGAGCCAAAAGAAGGATATCACGCGTCGGAAACACAGAAGAAAATTCGCTTAATGGGTGTACTAGTTGATAGATAATCTATATATGAATACTCAAAATAGACGCCTCAATTATCGAGCTCAGCGGGGATTGCCACCTACGAAAGGCTGGAGTCTCAGCGACAATTTAAAAGCTCTGTAAAAACATCTGAGTTCCGTTTGAGCGAGTCGTAATGGACTTGTACTCACTAAAGAGAGGGATCAAAGTCTCGCATGTCAAGCTCCAAATCACTTGGGTGGCAAGATTAAGAGCCATGTAGCAGAGAAGAGAATTGGGACATACACCGATAATGGAATCGATATGAAAATCATCTGAGCCTCAAGGAATATGTCTATCATTCGAGCAATAGGTTTGGCGGAAAGAAGAGTTTTATGGTATGAGTTTTCAGTCTCATGAATAAATGGATGATGCAACTTGATTAATCGCCGCACACAAAAGTATTTGAGTGGTTAGCACTTTATGTCTGATCCCCTCTGAAGCGTTGGTGTTCTCAGTGAGAGGGAGATCGGATTGCATGTTGACCATTAAAGAGTCGAGACGGGTAAATATACCTGATTGCGAACTCGGTACCGGAAAGATCTCTTGCTTGTGAGCATAATGGTGTGGTAGACGTGACGAATATTGAGAAAGAAACCGAATTGGTCTCCGTACTTGAAAAATGTATCCAGTCTAGATTTTGATTGATTGAATTGCTGAAGAGAACGAAGACGAAATCGAAGAACTTACAATTCATGTCGGAGATCAAGTGAAGGTTCTCGGAAAGATTCCACAGAACCTGCCAGCGATCTTTGCTGTGGAGGTCTTGAATCTCAGTTCTTCCAGAAATCCTTCGAAATTGCGACGTCTCTCACCAGCTAATGAATCGGAAGATGAGTGTCGGGGACCCTGACTACCGGTCGTGCATGGGCGGTGCAGTGCAAGGCCAGTGACATTCTCAGGCTCTTCTAGGACACGTATTCGACTTTGCACTTGCGATATCCTTTGTTCTAACAGTTGTGTCGTCGTTGGACTGTCTCCAGGATATTCGCAATCTTCAAAACTAGTGCCGTGGTACAAAGACCACGGATTGGACAAACCTCATCGCATCTCCGTAAAGCCGTGGCGGAAGAACTTGACTAGTAGATTCACGGACTAACGATTTTCCTTCGCCTACAATTTATTATCAGAAAAACATTGATAGGAAGTAGGAAAAGTACCAACCTACAGTTAAGACACGCCTGTCCATTTCATTCTACGATTTCTACGACGAGGTCCACTGGTGGATGAAGTCAACAGACTTGTGGATGGCTCACGGATCATAGCAAGTGTTGTAGAGGCGCATTGTTCAAGGTGTGTTGGGGATGGGCATCTCAATGAGTCGGCATTTATATCATCGAAGGAGTTCTTTAAGAACAATGAACTTGTTACATAGGTCAGCAAGTAATCGAAGATAGACCAGACATTATGGAGGCGCGTAACCGAAAAGAGCTCTCGACATCATCGGAGATACCATTGACGGAGAGAAACAAGAGGTTCAAGGGTGCTTGAACTTGCCGGTTCAAAATTTCCATGGCGCGACCTGTGAATCAGCAAATGATGATCGATTCGGGAAGCTTCGACATCTAGCGGTGCTCCGGGAAACTTTAAGGTGGAGTATAAATGGTTTGGACTGATATAATGAGGTTGCGCACTGTAGTCTGTGAAACATTAGAATTTGGAAAAGCCACGGCAAAGCGAGAGACCCTGGCTTGAAGTTCGGTCTAGCGGTTTGAGGGTGGGGCCGCATAAGCAATCATAAGGTAATTTAGTACCGGATGGAACAGAAGTTCCCGAGAATAAAAAGAGGGTTTTCAGATACTCCTATGTTCCGTGCCCGAGGAAGTTGGGCAAAGACAATGAAGATGGGCCGATGAACGGTCACTTGCAAATGTGTGAGGATATTTTTGGAATTGAGAATCATCCAAGCCATTTCAGTCGTTCTCGGCCTGAGGCAACTGTTTTTCTATTTCGAATACCAAGGATCCTAAGGCCAGAGATAAGAAACTCTGGGGGAACGGCTCGGGAATCGATGCGAATGAGACATCCTGATCTTTGTATTGAATCGCGAATATGTATGAAGGAACGTGCCGAAAAAAGCGTGTCGACGTGATGACCCGACGACACCCTTGCTCATTAGAACAAATCATTACAAGTCTAGATGGTATCTTGAATCTTGACTTGCAACACTGTCAATATTCAAACCCTTCTCGCCGGACCTTAGTTGTATCCAAACCCAAGTCGACTAGAAAACCCAATACTGCTTCCTCAAATGCCGGCGGGCCACAGACATAAGCCTCCCTATCCAAAAGACCGATGCTTTTCTCCGATGTTCCTGCATTCTCTGCACAAGAAGTCATTAGCGCATCTCTTGAAACACGTCCTTTATGCTGCCGGATCACCACATCCTCCTTTCCAAGATCTACGACATCTTTATCGGTGAACACATCAATCACGATCTTCCCTTTGCGGCTTCCGCGAGCCCGCAGCGCTTCACAAAGCAAAGGAATAAACACCTCAGGCTCACGAATTGACAAGAGAAGTCGTATATCGTATTCGGAAGCGGGGTCCAGACTACGGAGCATAGCAAAGAACGGTGTCACGCCTATGCCGCCTGCAACCCAAAGAAGTTCGGTTTTGCGGCGTGAAGGGAGAATGAAGTCACCGGTCACGCCTACGAGCTTCACGCTCAACGCCATTGGTCGTGCATCCGCCAAAAGCTCAGGTCTGACCTCCTGAAGCCTCCTTGCAATGGTAAACAACGCACCCGTCACCGCGCCTCCTGGTTTCTCGCGCATCGTGAGGGTAAACAAGCCATCGGCGTTGGTAGAAGATACAGTCCATGTTCGGATTCGATCGTCGTTTACGGATGCGGGTTGGAAAGGAGCCATGTGCTGGTATCCTCTCGCACCCAAGAGAGGGGTGAAATCCAGAATGGCTGCCTGTCCGGGTAAGATGGTGGGTTTTTCCGATGGCGTCCATGAGAATGTTGCTATGGTCGGACTATGCATCTCGATTTTCGTAAGAAGCGCCGTTGCACTGTCTATCATCGTCATGCCTCCTGGCTCTTCCGCTAGAAAATGAACGGGTGGACTGTATGGACTGGATATAGGCGTAGAGCCTGGACGTTGGCGAACGGGAAGAGCGTCAGCAACAAAAGTGAAGCCGGTGACGTAAATAGTCGTGAGGGCATTTTGAGTGTGCAGAGGCATGATACATTGGGCGGCGGGACCAAGGAGGTTGGTGGCGACCCCAGTAAGATAGAGGATGGATCCGTTGGGAAATGAGATAAAGGTAAGGGAAGCAAGTGGAGTAGCTTCGATGTTGCCTAGAGAGGTCATGAAGCGATTCCCTGTGGAATGTTGATGAGTGTACAATAAACTTGCAGCGCGGATTCAGGCAAACCTGAAAAGTCTGGCAATACGACCGTTCGACCATCGGAAGGAAGAATGCGGATGAAGCCTCTTCGTCCTCCGCGTTGATTCATACCAAGGTGGGAGGGAAAGCGCGTTGCTTCGTCAGCTGGCGCAGCGTAGGTCGTCCCAAGAAACACTGTGTCAGATTCAAGAATCAATGATATAGCCTCTTCTGGAAGTCGTTGATTGGGTTTGAGGTCGAAATCCTGAGAGGTGATGGCTGGCGATGTGTTTGGGTAGGGAACAAAGTCTCGAACTGTGATGTACTTTGGGCAATTTCTAAGGAAAATAAAACTTTGAGATCACGAAGGTAAACTCTGGACATACCCCAAAGCCTCATCGACCAGAAGCTCGAGATAGATCTCATCACCGCCCTTGTCCAACTTTGTGACCCTTCCGGCGAACTTGTTCCTCCGTCGCGTCGAGTATTCAACACCGATGCCACCCACCAGCATCGAGCCTCCTTTATATCTTTGAGAGTTCTCGACCAATGGTTCTCCAGGCCACAGCTTCGCGTTGATGGAGAGAGTATTGGGTTGGACACGAGAGCTTCGAACAAAACCCGGGTGTCCATCTATTCCGGCAAGGATGGATCCCCAGGGGCGACCGGAGGCATCCAGAGTCACGATAGGAAGGAAAGGGAGGCGTGTAGTGTAGAATACAGAGTGTTCTTCTGGGAGCTCGCCGCTAATGTTGTGAAAAAGAGACATGATTGAATAAGTGTCGTTATGCCCAAGCTTCTCGTGTATTAGGCGCTCGCCCCAGTGCCATCCATTTAGACTCATTTTCTCTTTTGAAAAAGAATCTATACGACAAGCTCAAGCACCATAGATGTATAAGGTGAAAGTTTTAAAGGAAATTCAACTCACATGCAATGTCTAAATCAGATCTGTCAGATCAGTCAGCTGGCAGTCTAATCATCATCTTTGGTCATCTAGTTTTTGATAACTCGTTGTAGCAAATGCTAGTGGGAATACTGCCTGTTGTAACCAGAAAGAAAAAAGGAGAAGGCAAGTGCTGTGAAGAAGAGGAACCGTCGGAAGGCGGGATATAAAATATTACGTAAGTTCCCAATACAAATTCATCTCTGCGCTAACGAACGTACGCACGCTTGACCACAAACATCTACATGATGTGTAAGTACGAACGAAGCTTCAAGCTTGAGACACGTTTGAGAAATCATGAGTCGTTCACAGTTCGGTTAAAAGGTATCATCATGTCAACGGACACCTTTGAGGTACACCACAGTAAATTCACCGCACTTGACGGTGGGCTTTCTCTCTAAAAGTCTGTATAATAATTTCTATTCACAATGCATTTCATGCGCAGGCTACGTATACACTCGAGGACTACTTCATCACACCTGGACCGAGTTTTCTCCTGCTCCAGACGAGATCTAACATTAACAGGGTAAAGAGGAGCTCGTACAGTCTTTGTGACTCCCAAACATATACTGAATAATTTACAAAACCCTTGACAGAACTTGATCTGGTATAACAAATTCATACTCCAACTATGTCGACTCCCCTGCGTACAAAACGCAACTTCAAAGCTCTTCAAATTCCTGTCGAAGAATCAGCACTTCCTCCCCAACCACCTATTGGCGCTTCCCTACTACTCCAAGTCTCTCCCCCACCCAGGCGTCCATTAGGCCCACAGCCATTACCCCCGAAACGCCGACCACCGCCGCTCGGTGCCGCGGCACCTGTACAGGGATTTCTATCTCCAGCCGTAGAGTCTGCCGTCAACTCGGGACGTCATAGCGCACTTATACATGCGACGCTAGCGAAGATGGAACTTGAGCCCGCCGCGCCCATCGAGATTACAGATCTGAAAAATGCAGATTTGAAGAACCTCGCGGAATTGGGACAGGGAAATGGAGGGAGCGTTATGAAAGTTGAACATATACCAAGTGGGACAGTGATGGCGAAGAAGGTGAGTAATATGCCCCGCCCGAGTCATCTTGAGTACCATAATGTTGATGATATTTGTGTTTCTATTTCTTAGATTGTCTTGATCGATGCGCAGCCCTCAGTACGGAAGCAGATTCTTCGAGAGCTGCAGATTATGCATTCGTGCAAGTCTCCGTACATTATCTCGACCTACAGCGCTTTCTTGTGCGAACCGAATATTTGTATATGTATGGAGTTTATGGACAAGGGGTCTTTCGATTCCATCTCAAAGAGACTTGGCGCGATTGATATTTGCGTCGTGCGACAGCTTGCCTACGTCGTTCTCCAGGGGTTGATGTATCTTTATGACGTGCATCGGATCATTCATCGAGGTATGCTTTCGCTGTCAAACAAACGGAGCTTGACATCTGAGCGCTGAGCGCCTATTGATAGATATCAAACCCTCGAATATCTTATTCAACTCAAGAGGCGAGATCAAACTTTGCGACTTTGGCGTATCGGGCGAGCTCATCAACTCCATTGCGAACACCTTCGTCGGGACCTCCATATACATGAGCGTTAGTCCTTCGTTCCTCCATCTCTCTCGCTCCGATGCTTACACATTTTCTTTCTAGCCAGAGCGGATCCAAGGTGCCGAATATTCCGTCAAATCAGATGTCTGGTCCCTCGGCATATCTTTGATTGAGCTCGCCACGGGTCGTTTCCCCTTCTCTGACTGCGGGGCCTCGGACGACGAAGACGATTCAGATCTAGATGCATCTAATAATTCCAATACTCTTACCTTAGGTCTGTATATGTGTATCTCCTTGATTCTCATGGCGAGGCTGAGCTTGCTATAGGCCGGACCGCACGCAGAAAAAGCCGACAGCCCAATTCGAGCAGTGGTGGGGGAGGAACAATGAGCATCATTGAATTGATGCATCAAATCGTTCGAGAACCTGCACCCCGTCTTGGACCGACCTTTAAGCAGGAAGAGGAGGAATTTGTGAATGCGTGTTTATTGAAGGATCCGGAGGAAAGAAATGCACCCAAGGACCTTTTGGTGAGTCTCCTTTTGTTTTTTGAGTAGGGTGGAGGGGAAGAGAGCGCTGATCCGGGCACAGGAGTGTAAGTGGATGCAGCAGGCGGGAGAATCTACGTTTGATCTGAGGGCATGGGCGGCGACGTGTTAGCGCGTTGAGGAGGGAGGTCTCCACGAGGATTATAAATAAATGTACGCGTGCCCATTTTAATATTACCTTTGACCTGAATAACATTGGATTTAGGCTTGGGGATGCAGACACAGATATTGAGATAGATCTAGAATTGGAAGTTTCTGTCGACGTCTGGTAGGATGGATTCAAGGTCACATCATGATACTTACTAGGCTGGTAACCAGCCTGTTTACCCTGTGATAATTGCGACATCATTGTCAAGGCCCATGGCCTGTCAGTGAACATATACCAATTTCAATAAAAACGAGGTTGAGATTACTTACAGAATCAAATATCACCACTGTTATATATATTATATATGGCCTGCTCTTCAGCAGTTGAATCACTTCCCTACCGTCACCTAGGCTCCAGCCATCATTAGCGAGAAATGAACTGATGTACCTAGGGAGTAGATAGAAGTAGGACAAAGACTCAGGTCTGTGTCTCAGTCTGCGACAAAGGTACAGGTTTCTTCCCCATCGGTAGTGCAGGCAGACAAATTGACAGGAGGTGACAAACTGACTCGACAGTCAGGTGAGGTTGGTTTCGGAGCGACGGATACGAACAGTTAAGCGTGATTTATTCCAGTTTTATCGGAAGAGCTGATCATGAGTGGAAGACAATATCACTATGCTACTCGCAGATCGTCAGGCAAATAAGGGGCAGAGTTTTGAGTGAAGAAATTATGTCGCCTTGAAGCCGTGATTTTTACGATCACGTAGATCGGTAATCGATGAGGAAGGAATATTATGTCTTTAATCTCCGCGTCCCCAGTTTCATAGAAATCCTTGAAATTCAGTGAAGTACAGAATCAGTACTAGTGTAGATAGCATGTCGCTATAGAATCATTTATCATACTGAGGATGCGACTAGACAGAAAGAGAGCCAAGGCGGGGTATCGTTCATTTATTGATGGATCACTGGCAGGACAGAAGTCAACAATTTGCATTACAGTACTGTATCAGTTGAGCTGGGGCCAGTTCTGAGTTACTTTATCGATTATCGTTCGATGTTCGGCAAGCGCCGAATCAACAAGACATGAAAATTCACACATGACTTCAAACTCTTTCTGAC
>JABAJX010010047.1:0-16188 GCA_018221735.1 Termitomyces sp. K1Aa
CAAGTTGATTGGGTCAAGGGAATGGGCCAAGACATCAAATTTGCATGCGGCAGGAGCCCCGAATGAGCTGTTGTGGTAGTTCTATACTTACTTTCCCCCTTCCCCCTTTCCCTCCTTCCCTTTTGGGAATTTATTTATTTATTTTTCTTTTTGCAAACAACACTATTACCGAGCCTCACTTCGCGCGTGATTGGCCCTTCCTCTTGAATAAGTATTCGATATGTATGGTCATATATAGTGATCGGGTGGAAACTAGTACACATTGTGCATGCATGATGTATGTCGCCGTTGTTCGAACATCAACCGGTACTCATTCATGTGAATTAGACATAGAGATTCCCAAGATCCACAAGAGAAGCATGAGCATTTTTCTGCGGCAGTACATTGCTGGTGTTATCGACTAATGGACACACAAGCTTAAGTGGCAGATTTTCTCAAGCCACATATCACCATCAATTTCCAGCCGCTTCAAATCTCCACGATATCCCCTGCTTCCCATATCTCATATAAATACCCACAACCGCAGGTTCACGCTTCAAGAATTTGAGTCCTCAAACAGCTGGGTAAGTTCAAACTCACATACATTGTCCTATCTGATAACACTGCAGCATTTTCAGTTCATCGAATCTTAACCATGTCAAACCCCAGTCACCCCCTCCCCGCTCCTGGGGACCAACAAGCGTACTGTGATGTATCTGCTCTTGAAGGAGGTGTGCTCAGTCTTGAGTCGACATTCTTCACAACAAGTGGCATTCCAAATGAAGTTCTGATTGCACCATCCTTGGCCTTTCTTCTTCAACGTTCTACCAACGGCGATAAATTCCTCTTCGACCTCGGTATTCGCAAAGACTTGGATGCGTATCCCCCAGACACATTCAAGCTCATGGAAACATTCGGGGTCAGCGTCCCACAGGACGTTGTGGAGTCACTTGCCAAAGGCGGAACGTTACCTTCAGAAATTACCACAATTTGTCTCTCTCACGTCCACTTTGATCACATGGGCAACTGCGATCTTTTTCCCAACAGTACCTTTCTTTTAGGCGAAGAGACCAAACACGTACTCACTCCAGAGTTCGTGGAGCCTTTGATCATCAAAGATCTGCCGCTTGAGCGCACCGAGTTCCTGTCCACGAGAGATTGGCAACCTCTCGGTCCTTTCCCGCGCGCTCTCGACTACTATGGCGACGGTAGCTTGTACATCATCGAGGCTGCCGGTCATCTTCCCGGTCATATCAATGTCCTCGCACGAACATCTGCAGACGGTGCATGGATCTACCTTGCCGGAGATAGTGCACATCACTGGGACCTCGTAACGGGAAAAGGAGAGATCGCCGTTCATAAGGATGGACGTGGTTTTTTCAGGTGTGCATATCTCGACAGGGAAAAATCGGCACAGCATCAAGCGCGCATGAGGGAGCTTTTGGGAATGCCTCGGGTTCGAGTGCTTCTGGCACATGACACGCCGTGGTATAGCGCCAACAAAGGAGGGACATCATTTTGGCCAGGGAAGATACCGTCTCTGTAAAACCTACCAACACAACTTACGTTCACGTTTGATATGGCCAAGCTCTGCCGTGCATTACAATTTACTGCGTATGCTCAAACATCGCTATGAATGACACGAACCCCTCCAAGAAATTGCTGTGTATTTATGATGTCTTCATACTGAACGTTCGTTGGGAGTATCTGCTAGAGAAATTTGTAAAAGAATGAGGGAAGGCGGGGAAAGTGCTGATATCGTGTCCAAAATCAGCCGCCATACGAAAGCTCGATCCGGGAGTTTGAGTTTTACGAGGTCAACGACAGTCAAGTCGCAAGAAAGTTGTATCTCGTAAGACAGAGACAGAGACCCGGCAAGAGTATCGAGATTGAGCTGAGTGTACCCATCAGATTCACAAAGCGAATTTGAACACATCACGTGAGACGTGTTTTGAACTCCGAGCACATCGGCTTGTCTCAACATTTTACTACCTTGTTCAACACCTATTGGCCATTTGCATAGATTATGGTGCGTTCTTTAACTTTAGTAACAAGGGAATGAACTGATGGACCCGTTTTCCAGTCTCTAACAACTTCTGCTCTCCGCCGCGTGATGCGCGAAATAACTGAGCTCAAAAAGAGTCCACCTGAAGGCATTCGTATCCAGACGAGCGAGGAAGACATGTTGGATATCACTGGAATAATTCAGGGTCCAGGTTAGTGTACGGAGCGAAGCTTCGCGTCTTACCGCGTTCCAGTTTGTCAACATCAGTTTGGTGGCTGACCAAGCTTGATCTGGCTTTAACAGAAGGCACGCCATACGCCGGTGGCTACTTCAGGGTGAACTTCAAATTCACTGAAGAGTTCCCTGCTGCACCCCCAAAGTGTAGGCAAGATTTTACACTGTGTGATATGTCTGGCTTATTTCTAAAATCAGGTTGGTTTGCTACCAAAATTTTCCATCCAAACGTCTCGAATACAGGAGAGATTTGTGTCAACACGCTGAAGAAGGACTGGAAGTCGACGTACGGTATTGAACATATCCTAGTGACCGTCAAGTGCCTCCTCATCTATCCAAATCCTGAATCGGCGCTCGATGAAGAAGCGGGGAAGCTCTTGTTGGAAAATTACCAAAGTTACTGCGATCGAGCGAGATTGATAACCAGTGTGCACGCAACGCCACGAAAACGACCAGTCGAGTTTGACACACCTTCAAGAGAGGACTCTTCAAATACTCAAACGGCATCCTCTAGCTCGTCTTCAACGACCTCTGAATCCAAAACTGCGCCACCCACAGTAGCATTCGGGACCCCAACTTCCCCACCAATGCTTCCTATCGTCACACGCAAATCTACTTCCCCTCCACCGCCTTCCAAAGCCCCTCCGGGTGAAAAAGAAGGGGTTTTAATGCTAAACAAAGAGCGTCATGTCTCTCCATCGCCGTTAAGTACCGCTGACGCGAATAGAGACGCCAAACCTGCTCCGATGATGGGTATGGGGATGACAGTTACGCCTGCTCTTACCGGCTCTAAGGCCGTGAAGAGGGCGGCGACCGGTGGCGCTTCAACTGTTGCAGAGAAGAGGAAGAAAGCCCTTAGGAGACTTTGACTTCTAGTATATTACTCTCTTCTTTTTACTCTCTTCTTCTCTTTTTCTCATTGATTGGTGGATGTAGATGTTCCCGTTTTTGATCACGTATCTATCGGATATTGTACTTATGTAGGATAGAGGTACCTCGCTCGTTTTACCCGGCCTTGCCCTGCCCCTTGCGATTTTAAGTCATAGAGAGTCATAGTTGCTTACGTGATCAAGAATACGTTAGCGCCAGCGAAACAAGAATTCAAAGTGTGCTTGTCCAGGTCTCGATGGCTAATTCTTTGGACCTTTTATCCCTGGTCGACTTCTCCAAGTCTTCCTTGACCATTTCCCTCATTTCTATTGCCTTCAACCCAACCGCATGGAACATCGTGGCCAGGAATGGTATGACACTCCTTTTTTACAAGCCTTTTTTCAATTGGTAACAACTTCGAAAGAGTACAAAAACAAGACCATTACGCGTCTTTTTGGAGGAAACTCTCGTGCGGGAGTTTATTTCCTCGCTTTTATGATCTTCTCGTTTGGCATCCTGCGAGACACGTTGTAGGTGACCCGCGTTTTATCCGAATATTGAAAGGAGAATGTATCCCTACAGATACCAACGCGCGCTTGAAGAACAGCCCCAAGGAGCTCTTCTTCCTCAGCCCTATGGCACGCTTATCCCTGCCGTCCTTTTCATCGTTGGACAAACTTTTGTCGTTACTTCTACGTGGTCACTCGGAGTTACTGGGACGTTCCTTGGTGACTATTTTGGGATTCTGATGGATCATCGCGTTGAAGGGTACGTCGTTTTATGTCAATAGAAAGAAAGCTATATATCATATATGGCAGGTTTCCCTTCAACGTCCTACGTGATCCCATGTATGTCGGAAGCACTATGTGCTTCGTTGCAGGTGCACTGTGGTAAGTCCTGATGTTTTGTCTACATGTGGCACATTGAATCATTCTTTGCGATAGGTACGAACGCCCTGCTGGCCTCCTCATCTCGGTATACGTCTACCTCGTATACTTGATCGCTCTTCGTTACGAAGGGTATGCCAATTCTCCTGGATTATTGTCCTCGCTCACTGAGTCTACACAGCCCATTCACCGACATGATTTATACCAAACGCGAAGAAGAGCGCGCAAAGGGCTCTAAAAAGCAGAAGTAGTCCAACCACAACTTTCTGACACGTCCCGACGATTCACGGACTAATGACTCTCATCAGTCACCATACAGACCTTAGACAAGCTGGATTCGGTATACGTATTATACGTGTACTCTGCAGTTCACCCCTTGAGCGCTGGTTTCAACGCCAGCAACCACTTTGATTCATATTCATACTCTTGTTCCTCAATGTACGAGTTAAAATTATATAGATCGCAATAATCAATGGAAGGATTCTATTATGTCTAACCCAGGGCTACATCAACTGAACTTGTACTTGGAAACTACGCGGTCCCAAACTGTCTTGGTATCAATCGTCGCACCGAGTCGGGCGGCAAGGAGGAAAGTACCGCTCAATTTTCTGAGTGGTCAGTATATATCATCAGAAAGTCTACTAAAAACCTCAGATTTACTCACCGGTTAAGACTGTACGTCTCCCTTGGGGGCGGTGTCAGCCTATGCGTGAGCATTACAGGAATCTGCGACCGAATCTCTGCAGTGATATTGGACCAAGTCGACCCAGAGCCAAAGTCAAACGGCTGCGGTGTCGAAGGCTTGAACGGTGTGGCCAAAAGTATCATAGAGTTGACATGGGCGTCTAACATTACCTGCGAACACGAGTTGTCAGTTAGATCAGAAGCAGAAAGTAATGAGATGCCTCACCTGAGTCTCCTGGCCAGTCAAATACCCGAGCTTCAGACTCCATTTAATACATGAATCGCGATCTTCAGATGCGGCAGCCTGAAGGAGGCGAAGCCAGCTATCCATGAACTCTTTTGAATATTCCCTCGTCGCGCCAAAATCTACGAGCTCGACCTACAATTTCTGTCAATATCCACCGTCGAACTGACAATCAAAAGATGTGTCATACCCTCCGTGTGTGGTGATTCCAAAGGAAATTCGACCAATTAGGATCCGTTTGCATTGCCCTAAACTCGAACAGTTCCTTCAGGCAAAGCTCTAATACCCATGCCGCAATCTAGAGAACAGTAGCACGTCAGCCCATGGACGAAGACAAGACAGATATAAAATTCACATCATCTCTATCCCTCTTGCTCATACCACTGATATCAGCATCGCCCACACTAGTCCCATGTACACGCTCCATCACCAACACAGACTTCGTGCTTCCCTCCCATACCCATGGAACCTTGAACCGGGGATCTCCTCCCAGATACTCAGGAGAGCCAAACTTTCTTAAAAACGATCCTTCTCGGGTATAATCACACTCATCAGCCAGCTCGTCCTTTAGGACCTATCAACAAGACGCATCAGCCGGCCGAGTCCTTCGAACAAGAAAACAGATATACCTGGACACTTCGATCCAAAAAGAGTCCCTTCGGAAGCAATCGTCCGGCGGTGAGGAGGACCTTAATGTAGCTAAGGTCACTGTCGATTGAGTTCACGATATTGGGGAACTGGATTTTGACTGCTACAGGCTCAGGACGTCCCGTTGGGGATGCTGAGGCGGCAAGAACGGCGCCGTGGACTTGTCCAATGGAAGCGGCAGCAAATGGGAGCCTTTCGAATGATTGGAAATTATCAGTCCAGTTAGGGCCGAGAGAACTCGTCATGACTTTCTGGGTAGAAAGAAGTCAGAATAGACGGCGGAGAATTTATAGAAGGGTACGGACCTCCATTTGCCAATCAGGCATGTAGTGAGCACTGTCTTGTACTCTGCGGAAAATTTGGTCGATTTCTGCTGGCAAGACGTGAGTGTCTAAGAAAGTAAGTAGAGTCAGCAATTCGATTTACGGACGTCATTGGGTAAACAAAGAAGGACTGACCTTGAATACTGAGAAACTGCCCTAGCTTGAGCGCAGCCCCGCGCATTTGCGACAATTTAGACACCAGTCGCTTTATGTTGGCTTCCGTCATGAAAACCGATGATTGAGCATCTGACGACGCGCCGCTGGTTCTACGAATGAGTTCTGAGGCTGCACCATAACCAAGTGAAGCCGCTAGACCTGATGTATGACCATTAAAAAGACAGCGATTGAGATGTGAAAAGACCACTGAGCGTGCCTCCATAGTGGAATAATCTTCCAATACGCGATGAAGGAACTTTTGATGACTGGAGATTCCGGACAGGGATGACGAACTCTTCAGACTGTATCTCGGGTTCTGTCGTTTCAGCGACCTAGCAAGATCGGGTGAGTGCCGAATATAAGAGCAGGGATCTAAGTACCTTTTCCGACGCGTTTTTTGTGACGAGAGTGCCCTCGGGAGTGTCCGCGGAGTGAAGAGGTGGACTGGGTACAAAAGCCGGCTCTAAAGTAAACGATTCTGCGCTACGACCTGTATATGGTGGTATGGATGGTATTTCGAGTGTTTTTGGTTTCTGCACTATGGTCTCAGTGACTGTTGAGTCGAAGACATCTTCAGCAGATATATTACGAGTATCACTTCCTTCTGACGCGCTCTGTGGGCGTCGTGGTGGTGGTGGTCTAGATGATCCTTCCGCTTTCACGGCTTCACGGCGTTGTTGCAGCCATATAGCGCTTTGTGGCGCAACCTGAGAGACTCTGTGATGGGCAGCATGCGATAGAATATTAACAGTCGAGCATAACACGCAAAACAAGTTGTATGCCGGACTGGGCGGCATGTACTTGGTTGAGTTGTAGTTTTGACCCTTTGTCGAGATTGTTTGGCTACGACCTCCGGATCAAGCCTGTATTCCGAACAGAGGTCCGAAGTTGCACAAAACCATGATCTTGTCCGTGTGATCAACGCGCTTATTTAATTGGAATCTCCCTTTGACACCATCGGCGCTGGTCGTCACTTCTCCGTGCCCCCAAGACTGTGACATGGCTCAACCTACTTCATCAAGCGCCTCTGCTCAAGCAGGACCCAGAAAATTGAGATTCACAGTGCAGAGGCAAGTAGTAGTATGGTTTCTTACATGATTTCCCACTATCTAACCTCTCTATTCTTCAGTTCCGACGTGATTTCAGACATGAGGATCAATGTTTCTGAAGAAGGCTCTCAGGACGTTATCTGGTACAAGGTTGGTAGACGTTTCGATCTCTCACTTTCACGCAGGCCACCTTGACGGATGATTCAAGGAACGATTTCTCAGCGACGATGAAATCATTGAGCACGTCGTAGTGAGTATCGTCGTATTTGAAATCTCTTTCATACTTATGTCCCATGTAGCATAATCCCAGCAGTACTATTTGCTGGACTATTCACCGTCCTAGCCAGCGTGGATGGTACATTCGTATCCGAACACCATCTTTTCCACCAGGCGTCTTTATCCCATTTATACCCGTTTCCAAAACATGTCCACACTACTCAGATGCGGCCATGACCTTTAGCTCTCGCACAAACGTGCCTCCAACCACAGAGTCAGATTTGGATCGACCCAGTATATCTAGTATTCACTCGTACCCACCGACTCCACCAAATGTTGCCGTCCGGCCGCCTTCCGTTGAGGCAAAGCTGGAAGAACTCTCAAAGAGCCAATCTCACAAGGGCGGAAAACCCAACACGCAGGTTACGCAATTCCTGCTCACCCCACACTCGACGCAAGTCGTTCAGCCAACTTCAAATTCATTCTTGGCTCGCGCCCTCAGTGTCCTAAAGAACAACCGGCCCTCACACTCGAACTCTTTCACTCTATCCAGGCTCCTACCCAATAGTTCCCTCTCGCTGCCGCCCTCGTATTCAAGTAGCCCATCTCTGACTTCCCCAAAAGATACCTCCCATATGACGTCTACCCCCCCTCTTCCACCCATACTCGTATTCCACGATAGGACTCCAATTTTGACTGTTGGAACGTTCACCGGTCTGTTAGAGATTGACAGAGACGAGGAACAATTACTCGGCGTAGAGATTAGCTTTTGGATCGCTATCGCGTTAACCTATCTTGAATTTCTTGAAGAGCGCGAGGTTCGTTCTATCATCTTCTTTGTCTTGTTTTTCTGTCCTCACGCAAGCCTTCAGAGTTATCTCGCGGCCCTGAGCGATTGAGCCCTCGCAGATGTACTTTGGGACATGTTTATTGTTATTTTTTAATATGACGTCCAATATTCATGTCAGTGGTGGATGAGATGGTGTGCAATTAAGATACCGGGTAACCAATGGTAACTATGGTACTACATGTATATTTTTGGTGGGGGGATGATGTGTTGCAGCAGTTATGCGTCCCGTCTATGCATAAACAGATTCACGACCTTCAATCATCGCGGTAACGGCGCTCCTCACGGCCACGGCGCTCCCGGCGTTCTCGCTTAGGCGCAGCATAGCGGACGCGGAGAAGATCATCCCCATAATTGCGGCCATCGAGTTGGTTCAAAGCTTCCGTCGCGTCTGAGACGCTGTTGAAGTGGATGAAGCCAGCGCTGGCGTCCGAGCCCTCACGGGTCTTGTTGACTACAGGTGACATGAGCGATTGTGAAATGAGAAAGGATTATAAAAAAATACGCACGGAAGACAATATCGGTTATGGACCTCTCAAAGTCGCGCGTGATTTCACGCATGTCGTCGACAGAGCCACGGAAACTGTGGAAATAGAGATTTGAGGTAGGGTCCAAGTTGGTGGTCCTCCGGCTGCTTGCGAAGTCGACACGAAGGTCACGGTCTAGCACAAAAATGGGCTCCTCCTTGATAGAGTTCATCGCGGAGATCGCATCGTTAATGTCTGCGAACTCTACGTGAGCAAAGCCACGTGAACGACCGTCGGGTTCGAAGCCTGCAAGTGTTGCAAAAGACCATTAGTATAGACGCAAGATATGAGGATATGTGAACTTGCCCATTCGAACAGCCTGAAGTGTTCCAAAAGGTTCAAACTTCGCCCGAAGCTCCTCTTCTGAAAGACTGTAAGGAAGATTTCCAACATAAAGCGTATGGCTTTCGGTGCTGGTATGACCCATGAACACAGGTCTTGACGTGGAGATAGCCCTCAATGTCGGCGAGACTGTCGAGACTGCAGGGATACGAGTAGCAACTCGTGAAACGGGGAATGCAGAGGCGCGAAGCCTGCAGGAAGTCAAAGCAAGGCGCGCCTGGGTACGGAAGATGTTGGCGAACATGATGGTGTGAGACTGGTGTTGTAAGAAAAAACTTGCTACAACAAATTTTTGGGAAAACTTCCATATCACGTGATCCCTTGAATGACGACCAACGCACTCAGGCAAACTTACGTCAACGTGTGCATACTCAGAAACCGTGGCATTGTAACCTATGAAGATGTACCAACTACTGCTCCGAGAGCTTGGAAGATATCTGTCTCCTCTGCACAGTTCTTCCTCCAGGGCTCCCCCACACACCACCAGTCAAACCTCTTTTCTCAAAAATAGCATCAATATCCTCCAATTCCAGCGAATGTGTCTCTGGGAAAAACTGGGTAGCATAAACTATCAATAAATCTAGAAGCCAAGAAGGTCTACATACACAATATACCTACAAATTCTCATTTAACACTGTCATTCATATCCAGGATATGAAAGACCACTCACAAGCGGTACCCAACACGCATTAAAAACGGCAAAAATGATGAAGACGCGCCAATTGATATTCGCAATCGCCGGGGGAGTCATTTCAACCACAGCGAAGACACACCTGTGGTGGTAGCGACATCATTTCGTGCGCTGTTCCGTGTCTACTGTGTAGGCTTACATCCAGTTGAAGAAACTCGAGATTGCAGATCCGCGTGACCGGATCCGTGTCGTGCTAATCTAGATAAAGCTGGTATGTACGTCCATGATCATGGACTGCCAGGATACGCACCTCTGCGGGATAAAGCCATGGCTTGCGTCACCATGAGATAAGCAGAAGGAACAGCAAATCAAAAGGACGCACTATAGGCAGATATCCTATACCAAGGAATATCTGAAACAGAAACACCATTGCTGTTGCCCCAATAGCCGCAGACCTAGTTCCAGTCGAGAGAAGAGCCGCAACCACGATAAAACACAGAGATAGGCCTGTAGCAGAGATCATGAGCAGAGGGCGTCTTCCGTAGCGGTCAACAGTCTAGTATGCAGGAGGAGTGGTTGAATTCATTATCTCGCGCAAGTAGAAGCCTCTTACCCAGACAGGAATGAAAGAAGCGAACATGTACGTCACGGCTGTGAATCCACCAAGGAGCAGGGAAAGGTTACGTGAAAGACCCATAGTGTTCTGATATACAAGAGGAGCGAGATAACTGAGGACGACGTTATGACATATCTTGCTTTAGCAATGAAATTGAGGCATACTTTATCATGTTCGCTCTGAGGACATCATGTTCTGGATTGATGTCAATCCTATCAATCTCATAGTATGACCTACCCAGTAAATTGTTGCATGACGTTGATTCCAATACACAAACATATACGACGAAAATTCTGTATCTTGCCCCCTTGTAGGAGTTCTCTGTACCGGAATGGTCCTATCAATTGCTATAAATACTCCAATCCAAATGCGACCTGAAAAAGTGGTATTCTCACCTCCTGCACTCTCCAAAGCCAACGAGGCTTCAATTTCTTGGGTAACTCGAACAACATCCGGGTGATCGGTCGAGTCCTGATCTTCTAGCATGGCGATAACCCGAGCCCCTTCGTCGATATATCCATGCGCAATCAGCCAACGGGGCGAGTCTGGTAGTACCGTTCCTTGTAAAAGAAGGCACACTGCGAAGAACGCTTGAAAACCAATGGGAAGTCTCCATTGAGCTGGTCCGTTCACGAAACTCATTCCATAATCCAACCAGTATGCCTACGCGACATACTGGAATCAAAATCGTGGAGTTCAGGAGCTTGACTCCATAACTCACAATGACGAGCCCAATGATCGTGACCGTGCAATTGAGGCAAACAAGTTTTCCTCGAACTTTGCCCTCACATGTCTCTGACTGATAAACAGGTATAGAAGACGAATTGAAACCATTTCCCTGATAACTGGTTCTAAGTAAATGTCGAAGCCTCGTCAATAGTTTAACGTACAATGCCTGTTACGATACGCCCAACATACAGTTGGACTAGTGTGGTGGAGCTCGTCAATATCGCCTGTGATCGGGAAGTCTAAATTCTAAAATTCGTTTGCCGTGTCAGTCGCCGGGACTCACCGTACCGACCAGCATGGTTGCAGCGCCAGACATGATCATGCGTTTCCTACCGACGGCTTCCCCGAAGAAAAATACAATTAAACTTCCAACGGCACATCCAATATCCTTTCGAGATGGCTTATGTTTACCGATCATAAAGGATCATAGTATACGGAGACTCACATATATGGCGACCTGACAAAAATACTTTGAGGGTGGAGGCAGAAAAAGATTGGGCTGTCTAACATACAATTGTTCCCTGCGTTGTCGGATCGGGATGATGGAAATCCACGCCAAACCGGTTGTTGGCCCCGATCTACTTCCAAAGTGATCAAGGAACTTCAGTATCTCCAGAACGACCTACAATGCCAGACATTACGCCTTGATCATACCCCAAGAGCAAGAAGCCTTGACAGCAACAAGCTACATTGGATGATTCTCGAATCAGCTTTACCGGGAACGGTACGAGTGCCCACCGGTGATCGCCCAGACCAAGTACTTTCCTCGCAAAGGCACGATCCACATAACTGGGGAAAAGTGAATCTGTCAACCCAATAACAACGTTTCTTCTTTTTCAGATCCTTTTGAGCGGTGGAGCCTTGGTCACGAACACTTCTACAAGTATCTCAAGTCGCGTCAAAAGTGTCAAATGACTGGTTAAACGGTGTGAAAGGCACCATGGGATTTCTCAGGACTTCCCAGGGAGTTGCATAAAGTTCGGGATAACGGGCCGAAACACAGCTGACCATGACCACGAGAAGTTAGCCAAAACCGGGGAACGAAATTTAACTCACCACGCATACGGAGAAGACAAAACGAATATAGCATAGAAAGATTCTAGCAAGTATCTGAATTATAATTATGATGGGATGTATTAACGTACAATAGTGACAACGTTCTTTTGCAAAACTGAATCAGTCAGTAAAAACATGGGGTGGTAGACCAGCGTTTTAGTATTTTTTCCAGACTCCCCGCAAAAAGGCGTTGGCCATCGATTTCCATCTCTTGAAGTTTTCTTATGACAGGAAGAATCACCGGAAGCTAAGACCGACTCAGAGTAGGCATAAGGAAAAAGGAGTTAACTTGCCTCCGAAGTCTGGAATACACTGTCCGACTCGATGATGAGGGCATATGCCTCGTAGGCCTCTTCAAGTTCCGCGATCTGTTCACGAATCCTGGCAAGCCTTTCCTGATGTGTCGAGCGTTGAGTATAGAAGTCTACAAAAGTAGACGGTGGATGACTTACTGATTTAAGTAGCTCCACATCTTCCTCTTTCATCGTGTGTTCCTCCATTTCTGTCCACTCCTTGATAAGACGATCCAATGTCTCCGCAATTCGGACCGCGTTAAGGCCTACAGGAAAGTTGATCACAGGTATCAAAAGTGTCACGTTCACTCACCATTTTGGACAAGATACATCTGCTTTCGCATAACATCCGCCAACACATCTGCCAGCCCGATAGGCCTGACTTTGGGGCAGATCAACAACGACAGAGAGAGGGCAGAAATGCTGATCTCCTGGGCCATTTGAAACCCATCGGATGGGGCCCGGAAGGTGTTGTATCGCAGATCCAATGCAGAAAGAAACAATGAATATCCAAAGATTAATAGAGCATCATCATCTTCAGGGACAAAGTGGGACGTGCTTCTGGTTGGTCGGTAGAGTCTGTTGCCGAACAACCGAAGACGCTCAAATTGCTTTGCTATTGGAGGAAAGAGACTTGTATGAATCTGTCAACATTAGCCGAGGGTCACAGTTGAATATAACGTACCTTGAGATGTCTCCCGACGTGGATTGGGACGGGAAGGCCTGTTTCATGATTTCGAGGGTGACAGCCCTGACATTGTACGACACTTTACACAACGTGGGGAAGACGTTCATCTCCCAATCCACATTCTCTGGAGAGACGCATATTGTGTGTACACTGTCAGCGACGATCTGGACGATGATGCGATGGAGAAGCTCCGTGGGGAGCGTACGGTGGGGCAGGCATGAGACAAAGGGCATATCTACTAGAACGATGGAGTAGGTAGGAAAGGGGCATTGTCTTGAGGACCGTGACTCTGTTGAAGTACGATCGTACAATGCTCTGCTCTGAGGCAGTGGGCAGTGTACTATAGCTCAGGTCGGAATTCGTAAAGCTGCGCATCACTCGGTGCCGAAAAACGAGGCCAAATAACGCGATGCCTTATTCGGGAAGCAGATCATTCCTAGTAAAAGATTTTGATCCTCCTGTGAGTATACACAAGTAAACAGATCTACATGCGAATCTTTTTGAGAAAAAGGAGTTCTTGAAGTGACTTCGAGCCACTGGCGTCAGCTCCACACACATGGCATCTAAGGTCACATGAGTAGATCTAGGATCAAGGAGTTTTTAGGAGCAACGAGGATCAAAGCCTTCTTGTAGCCTATGTAGGTATAAGCAGCTGACTGCACAAAATTCAGGGTCCGTGAATGTTGGACGTTTACAAGAAGAGTGTAAGTACAACCGTGAGATTCGTGTCTGATTAAATAGAGGCTTCTCAGGCAGTCCGGTTCATTCTCTACCTTCGATCTCTGTATTTGCATATTATGACGCTGAAAAACGTTGTCCTCGTATATACCGCCATACAACTCCCCGAGAGTGACCAGCAGTCGCTGCTGAACGCGTTCAATCACCCACAGAGGCCGATAACCACCGGAAAACCGATACATTTTGAGTCTGCTGATGTCGGCATAGTGAGAGGGGTGGGGAGCATTCTGCCGTATCACAGGGCAACATCCCTAGGGCCGAGCGTCGACGAGTCATATGTTATCTTGGCGGATGAAGGCGTCGCCCCTTCATCTCATCCACAGACGGTTTTGTTGGTAAAGATCCTTGATGAGGAGAGCGTGCAGAGGGGTGAAGATGTGTATCAGACAATCCGTGTATTGGCTTCCAATGCGGCTGAGGTGCTTGCAAGCATTTCGAGCGGGCCGCATGGATGGGACGATTACTGGAGAGTCTCGCAACTAAATGGTGGTCATTTCCCCGGCGAATAATCGGTCATCTGTCGGTGCGATGTGAAAGAGTGAAAGAGGTAAGTTGCACTTAACCGTTTTTTGGCCTCTACCTCGAAATTTGATCATTCGTGAAAGAGTACTCCTACTTGTTTCCCAACTACGATAGACACCATGACTCGACAATGTGTATTCTTTAAACGCATTTTTTGACGACTTGGAGGCTTTGATAACATTTTCGTTGTGACGCTAATCACGGGTATTTTTGCTTGAGACTCGAAATCGTTGTACAAGATGATCGATGATCGATGACTTCTATCTCGTACAATGTAATCAAGTAACAGCCTATGTCAGAGATACTTGAGGACAGCTAGACTCGAACTCGGCGTGCAATAGAAACCTTTTTGTGCTTAGAAACAGATGATAACCGTGCAAAAGTCTGCGATGAGATTCTCGCTTGTGGAAGCTGGAAAGCAACCTTCCAGCGCTGCAACATGCGTGCACCGCTGGATCGTAGAAGGACATTGATGAACTTGAGAGCGTACAACCGTGGACATCAGCCGATTTCCAGGTCTTAGGTGTCTGAAAGTTTCATATCTATTTGAGGATGCCAGTGTCATACTTACGTTTAAAGGAAGAATAAGGATGGAGAAAGCAAAGGCCAGAAAAAGCTTCCGGCATCTTCCGCGACCAAAAAACGCGTCGCGGTCTCCGACTCGGAGTCAGATTTAATCGATTTCCACCTAAACGGCGGGTTTTCCACGTCCGATTACTCAAGGCATCCCTGGTTTTATGTCATCCATATTGAACACTGAAGGAGGTTCAACGACTTTGAAACAAAAATAGATACTGGAGCCAAGTTGCTAGCCCGGGAACCTTTCTCAATCACGGACTCTTTTACTTACCTCCACGTTGAGCAGTTTCCTTGTATTTGACACTCGGGCTTACCTATTGGCGACTTTCTTTGCACGAGATTCGAAGTACTGAACCAAGATAAATCAGTCTATCAGCGGGTAAACCGTAAAAAGCATATTGGTATTATGTTCAGGTGTGATACTGTTTTTCAACCTTAGGCTCAACGAAGGTATGTTTTCCTTGTGCAAATTTGGCTAATCTTCAATGCAAAATGCAGGAGAAAGTGTTGATTTCATTCCTTTCTTCTCTTTGTTTCATGTTCGACTGTGATTCAAATAATCGTCGGATATGCCAGGTCTCAAGGAAGGCAAGTCGCTCTATGTAAACGAAGGTGACGCTATCCGAAAGCCAATAATATCGGATCTTCAAACTAACCCCTCGACATCCTCATCGATGAATATTGGCTTGCCATGCTTCAGTGTCTTCGTTTCTCTTTGCAAGGACTTCTCACGAAAGTACTTAAGATGGGTGCTCCTTATCTCTGCAACCACCCACAAAGGAGGTAGGTCACTTTGTTGACTATCTTTTCGAAGTTAGGCTCGACTTCCTAGTTATATCTCTTTTGGCGACGATCGCAAGGTCCAGGTGGTACTCATCAGCGAGACATCGATTTTGACCTTTGCTTTTGATGTAGGGGTTTGAAGCAGTTTTCATCATCTATTTCTGTGAGTATTCCTTGTAGCTTGTAGTGAAAACTACGCACTTGGGCGCATATGATGGTACCACCATTCGACATGAAGCCAACAAGAAACACTTTTCGTAGGTATTCCGGCTCTTAGATCCAGACACCTCAAACACTCGAGGAAGATTTACCATGTAAATGAGTTGGTGGTTCCCTATACTTTGTCACTCAGGAGAATACAGATTCGACACGACCTGATTCAAATGAGGACTTTGTTTCTAAGCTCCTGTTCGAAGGAGGTCAGTGGGCAGTGGGCATAGCATTCCATCGATCGCTCCATAGTGGAGAATATATCACCCCTAATTTCCACCCTCTATGTTTTGCGCTTATCTCATCGGGTCCAATTTCCTATAAAGCGTCGA
>JABAJX010010048.1:0-10504 GCA_018221735.1 Termitomyces sp. K1Aa
GATGTAAGGCTGTCAGTGAATAACAGTGTAGTATCACGTCTTGGCATGAAATTCAGGGTAATGCAGACAAAACGTGGCCATGTCAAAAGAATACAGCCTCACAATTCTGAAGAATTCGAGAGACCGTCGTCTATGATATTGCGGGTATGTAAAGGTACACGCAACACGGTCATACCGCAGAAGTTCGTGACCCAGCCAGACGATCCACCACCTATTTGGGAGTGCAACAGGCTTAAAGTATACTATAGCGTGAATGAACCAACTTACGGTACTGATATACGGGAGAGACAAGGCAGTGCCAATGAAAGGCAGCTGTCTCAAGAAGGTTATCACGACAGGGAAAAAGTCACTAAGGATGACATCCGGTAAACGCTGGAAACATATCGAATAACATACGCACCCGAACAGATTCAAAAACCCGAATGTTTCGACAATCATCCCAACGAATGGCCATTTGAAAAAGACAAGTAATATTCCACCCAGGAAACAGATCGTTCCACGTATTTTCTGTTTGCGTGCGAAGAAGTAAAATGTTTTTTGCGGTCCAATGATCAAGGTCAAGCCAGAAATGAAGAGAATCTGTAACTGGTGTCTGAGCGCTTTGCCGGACAGGGCATTGCTTCAATGTCATACATTCCCGAGCGCAAGAAGAGCGCCATCAAAAAAGAGCATAACACCCAGGAGCATGAAGAGGCCTCCAAAGGTCGTAAGGGCGACACCAATTTCTGTGAAGCATGGTGAGGGCGTGCTTTCAGAGCGATAGACAAAGAAACTGACTTTGTGCATCGGATAACCACATTGTAACTGGCAATTAAGAAAAATGGGGAAAAGACTCAGAAGTCACACGTCGACACAGTATTTTGTGAACGAGAGAACAGTGCGTTGATCTGGCAGTGTTTCTGACAGTGCGCTCGTGACAAGACGCGTCCTGTCGCGCCACGTGGCTGTCTAATCTAAAAGACGAAAAAAAGATATGTATTTTCCCAACTTTGCTTCTCACGAAATTCCTGTACATGCCTCTTGAGACGTTTTTCTTCACGGTCTTGCAAGTCAGAACACCCCTGAGATGCTTTTAGCTGCTTATCTACTTCTATTACCCAAACGCCTATCGCAACTCCATGTTCACTGGGATCTCTGTTTTCTATGGGATATGGTTTCCAAGTGATGTGAACTTTCGCAAAGTGTGCAACTGTCGCTATTTGACCGCTGAATCCCTCTCATGGCTATTCTCTATCCATACTCTACCACGATATCAAGAATCAGGGGAACGTCCATATGCATACTTCAGATTCCAGACATCCTTACCCTTGAACGTTTGAACCATCGGAACAGTATGTACTGACATCTCAGACATCATTCATCTTCGCAACTACCCTGCGTCCCCAAAAGCTACAGGATGTCCAGGCTTTATCGGATGCACAGGTCATCCTGTCGCGAACGATCATCTGTTGACAGGAGCTTGTGGCATAAAGTCCTCGCTCCTTCCAAATACCCGATTGGACAGGCTAAATCGAGGTGTACGTGGAAGATGGTCTCGATAAGGACACTGGTAGGATTACCTCTGGCTCTATACATGGGTCACTCTGTGTCAACTTGATTCCTAACGTCGCGAGGCCGCGTGAACCATGTACCCCCACCTCACGGATTTTTAGATAGTTCTCTCGGACAACCTTCCATGCAGAGTTTTTATAAATCGACACACCTTTCCTGTACATCTCTGCTCTGGGTCAACTTCTAAAAATGTACTGCACCTATGCCGATGATCAAAATCCCATCGGTGTTATAAATAATAGCGAAAATTCCCTTCAATTATTGTAGTCATGCAGGCAACAATCATGTTCACGTAAGTTCGAGAAGAGAAACAACAATTTATAAAAATCGGCTGACATCACATTTCTACTACTTACTAAATAGCCAGGATGATTGATGAATTTCCATCATTACAGTATGATACAATACTTACAACTTTCGGTGACGATCTAAGGAACGATGATGAACAACAGCTGACCTACGACGGAACCGACTTGGGTACTCACAAATTTAAATTAAACACTTAACAACGGGCTTGCTTCGCTCGTATGACACGGTCAAACGCTTCTTTGATGGGTGTTCTCCGTGAGAGAATGGTGAGATGATTATTCAGGTAAGGACCAGGCAGAAGCGGATGTATGCCTTCAAGATTTATATGTGGATTGGGAGGCGGGAAAAATACAATGGCCTGCGGAGAAGGGGGACGCGTGACTGCGGGTAGGTGGACGAGCGAAGAAAGTGCAGCAGAAGAAGCTTGTGATATCGTCGATAAAGTGCGCTTGCGATCGCTGAAACTCCAGTTTACAGAATCCCGAATACCACCAGGATGTGCCGGAAGAGTGGAGACGGATCGAGCGGAGGAAACGGATTGGCGGCGTTGGTGTGATAAACCTTGTTCGGACGTGCCGGGTGAAGTTGATGAAGGCTTGAGGCTCGATGTCGGAGACGACGATAGTTCGCCGCTTTGGAAGAACGTATGGGACGACGATGCTGAAGTCGGAATATCCTGAATTACTGTGAGAGGTTCAAGAGGCACCGGCTTTGGGGTGAGTGGCTGGCCATATGAATGGCCACGTATGAGAGGATGCGGGCGCAGATGCTCGCTCCTGATGGAATGCGATGACTGCGGACGGGTACTAGCGTGGCGTCGACCGCTGCGTGGGCTTGGTTGAGAAGGTGATGGCGTCTCTGGCGGCGAAGGAACGGTGTCCGCTTCGCTATCGTTTGGTCCATGATTCTGCGACGGTGCTTGCTGCATGTGTGGAGTCGTCGTCGTCGTCGTTGTCATCATTGGGGGCAGAGTAGGCGTACGAACTTCATCACGGCGGTGATCTGAGGGTGGCTGTTCAGACTTGACAGGACGCAATGGAGGCCCATTCGGAGTAGGGAAATCTGACTGGCGGGCGGTCTCTATACGAGAAAGAGAAGCAGATTGGATGCGCGCGCCGTTTGTCGGGCGCTGGGGAGACTGGCGGTCTTCTGTCAGACGGCGAATCGCTTCGTCATCTGACTCGGATTCTGAGTCCGAGTGGTCGTGGTTGGGAGTGACAGCACCACTCTCGCTGGATTCCCATTCGCCTTCTTCGTCATCTTCTTCGCCAGGAGTGGCTATGGTAAACCCGGGTTTCCCCTGTGCCTTGGCATTGGGTGTATGTGAAGTGCGGTGTTTCGGTGCAACTTGTGGGATGGGTTCCCGAGAGTGGACGTGCTGGGCACTGGATGCCCGTGCTACACCCTTGTTGTATCCTTGATGGTTCTTGAATAGAGAAAAAGTGCTCAGAATGACTTGTTGAGGAGTGGACATAAGCTTATCTTGACATACATCATGAGGTACACCGTTTTTCTTGGGTTTGTCCGCAGCTTTGGGTTGGTGCTGCTCCTTCTGGGTGAACTGAAGGTTTGCACCGAGCTTAGAGGCGGAGGAAGTCCTGGAGTGAGAGCGGAGGAGGCCGGTTGTACCTCCCCTGTGGGCCTTGGGCATGGTTGTCGAGGTTGGATGTGGTGACAGGCTTTACGGTTTCGGCCCGCTCGGTTCCAAAAATTCTCTCGATCACAAACAACCTCTTCGAACTTGACATCCACCCTCTATAACTCGTTTTCACCATGGAGAGGGTTCAATTCCAGCAGGAGCAGGTATTGCTATATAATGAGTCCTTGTGTATGGAGACTGAATGGATTGTTTCGATAGATGCTCGATGAGCTCAAAGACCTCGTCGAGAAACATCTGTTCACTGAAGTGAGCCAGCTTTCTCGCATCTGCTCATTCAATGTCTAATCTATGCAGAAAGAAGTCAAGCAGATCGTGAAGAAGCGCACCGCGTTTGAGACAGCGCTTGTCCGGCGTGTCGCCCAAAAAGCTGATTTTTTGCGCTATGCTTCTTATGAAATGGGTCTCGAACAATTGCGCCGCAAACGCGCCGCGCGGCTAAGTAAGTCTCCCCCCCAATTGCAGGGTGAAAAGCTAATCATATATGGAACTTAGAAACGGATTCTACCATTCCGTCAATCTCAGATTATGCTCTCGTTCGGCGACAGTTCCAGATATTCGAACGCGCTCTAAAAAAGTTCAAGTCGGACGTTGCCCTTTGGATACAGTATATACAAATCGCGAAACGCGAAGGGGCACGCGCGCTGGTTGGTAGGATAACGGCCAGGTTCGTAGAGATAACGACTCGAGGTGATATTGAAATTGACTTTTGCTCAGGGCCCTCCAATTACATCCCAACCAGCCAGCACTGTATGTCCTGGCAGCCTCCCATGAGTTGAACCACCAATCTCCGTCCTCCGCGCGCACGCTTCTTCAGCGAGGCATCCGGTTGAATGATAACAGTATTGAGCTCTGGCGGGAGTACGTGAAGATGGAGCTTGGATTCATTGAGAGTCTGAGGCGTCGTTGGGAGATCCTTGGTATCAATGCCGATGGCGAAACTTCTGAAGCCGCTGACCCCAGTAGCCTTATTATGGGAGGAACGCCGGACGCCACTGAAGAGTTAAAAGAGGATGAAGGTGATGATGGGGCAGAGGCTCGAAAGGAAATTCTTCAGGGGGCAATTGTAAAATCGGTGATAGACAGCGCAGTACAAGGTACGACCTCCTCTCGAATGAAGGGCGACCTGTCTGACGACCGGTAGCTCTTCCAAAACTCGAACTCTTCGAAACCCTTAAAACGTTGTTGGCGGAGTACCCATCACCGCCGTCCCTGCGAGAAGCGCTGCTAGAGCATCTCTATGATCTATTAAAGGAGAGGTTGCCTAATAATGCAGGGGCGATTAAGCTACGAGCAGGCCGGTTTCTCACAACTGAACTCAAGGGGGAGGCGTTGGTAGAAGGATTGAGGCGGACTAATGAAGAGTTGCTGGGAGCAGCTGGTGGCGATGCTCCTGAGGAAGTTTGCCAGGTTTACGCGACATTTGTTGAGGAATGGTGCAACACAGCAATAGATGGGAACATGGTGAGTGATTATGATGTATTCATTTTACATTACATTTGACCCGCGGCTGATGCCTCTACAGAAACAATACCTCATTTCAACATTGCGATCGCTTTGTCAACAAAAACGCAAGGTGTCGCCATCACTGTTTGCTGCTCACATCAGACTGGTGACAAAGACAGAGGACGGAGAGTCTGCCAGGATACTGGGTCTGGCACGGAAATATTGCAAAAAGGCACGGGGATCGGCCCCTGTCTGGTTGGCACGGCTGGAGGCAGAGAAGCAGTTTGGAGGCACGGTTGAAGCGTCATGGAAGGAAGCGAGGAACGTGGTTGAAGGGACTAGAGAGGAAGTGGAAGCGGTGTGGACGTGGGGACTGTTCTCAGGAGCGAAAGAGGGTTCATGAGGTGTGACACGGCAAGTGTGGAGAGGACTGAGTTGGGAGTGAAAATTCAGGAACTGTTGAAAGAGAGCATGCGGCAGGGACTTGTGGGGTTGCACGAGATGCAGCGCTATGTTCGGGTGTTGCACGAGGTACATGGACAGCCGGCGACCGGGCACTCGGATCAGGGCCTGGGTTCTGGCGTAGTGTAGATGAGCACGTGACTGGTGCACCACATGGGCGCAATTAATGTGACAGTTGCTTTTCTCAGTCCTGTCACTCTTGTCCTCCTCCTCCATCATCTCGTCGGCGTCGACGGCTCGTCGTCCATCTAGAGACAGCCTTTGGTTCGCCTTCGCTGTATGCGTCGCCGTCCTGCTCGAGTCAATCTCTTCTGAGAGCAGCGCTAGAGCCATTGAGAGCACAGCTAATGTTGCAGTATCCCGTTCAGCTGCCCCCGCTTTCGCTCTCCTCTTCTCCAAAGATCAATTCCGACTTTTTTCGCCCTAATGATTCTCTGACCACAAAGCGTCTTTCCAAAGGCCCTTTTCTCCGTACTTCCTTCTCTAATCCACAGCCTTCTCCAGCCACTTCTCCCATTTCCCTCCCCCGTCCTCCCAGGCAGCCCGACCGTCCCCCCTCTCAGCCCTGGCCTCCCTCCAGATCTCTCGCAGCGTCGCGCCAGTCGTCCGCTGCGTCCTCGTTCATTGAGGATGTTCTTTCACCCGGTGATTTCGTTGGCGAGGGCGGTGCTCTCCAGGGCGAGACCATTCGCCTCGTGCTCAACCACTCTGGCTCCGGCGTATTCGACTACCAGGAACCTGCTCCAGAGTTCCAGGTCAAGCGCCGTCTCGGCCATGGCAGCTATGCTGTTGTCTATCTCGTTCAAGAGGTCCTCTTTCGTCCGCAGCCCTCTGAAGATGGCCACATGTCTATAGTCGGCACGATGGATTTCGACCACAACAAGCCCCTCGACACCATCTACGGCCGCGAATACGCTATCAAGTGCTTGTCCAAAGCCAACCTTGACGAGGAAGATTTGGCAGCACAGATGTCAGAGGTCTGTCTATTCCATAATTGTCACATAAAACACAACTTGACGTAAATTCTTCAGGTCAACATCCACCAGTCTCTCCGCTCCCATCCCAACATTGTCACCCTTCACCGCACATTAGAAACCTCTTCTTTCCTCCTTCTTCTCTTGGAATACGTTCCAGGCGAAGACCTATTTTACTTCCTGGAACAAGCCCGCGACCATTTTGATTCGCAAGCCCCGAATATTGCTGACTTTTCAGTCTCTCGCACACCCCCTACTCCCAGTCTGCTTTCCGCTCTTCATCCAGCTCAACTGCTCTCTCGCACCCGTCTCCGCCTCATATCCTCCATGTTCTCCCAGATGTGTGATGCCGTCTCGGAATGCCACGACCAATCTGTCTTCCACCGTGATATCAAGCCCGAAAACTTTATTGTCACCGATGGATGGGCAACTCTGCCCAACGGACGTCAGGAACGCAAGGTTATTGTCAAACTCAGCGATTTTGGCCTGTCAACTACCGATCTTGCTTCTTCTGATATGGATTGTGGAAGTGCGCCCTATATGAGTTATGGTTCGTACACGTTTATTTGTCTATATCATAAAGTGATTTTCTGATCACGCTTTGATTCTCAGAATGCAGAAATAATGTCGCACCTACTTATCGCCCCCGTGCTGCCGATGTCTGGTCATTAGGCATCGTGCTAATTAATATGTCTGTCACCATCTTTTTCTTTTCTTCCACGGGAGCACTCATCATTCATGATAGGTTGTACCACTCTAACCCTTGGACAGACACTGCCCAAGGAGCTTGCTCATCTTTTGACCTTTATCGCAGGGACCCCATAAACTTCTTCATGTACAGGTTCGCCGGGATGACTCGTCCTGTCGCTGAACACCTCGCCACTAAGGTATTCTGCATCCTCGAGGATCCCGAGGATGACTCGCCGCGCATCAGTGCCCGTGAATTTGGTAGCTGGGTCCGGCAATTACCTTCGCTTCTCGGCAGCCACAGCATCCATCGAACCGTATCGAGCAGTTCCCAAGGTCATTCCATTGCCTCCACACCTGTTTCCCACCGTCCATCTTCGAGACATCCCTCAGTAACGTCGACCGTTCGAAGTCCGGCAATTCAGTCTCGCGCTCTATCTCGTGCTCCTTCCCTTAGCCCCGCATATGAGACTCGTGAGCACTCGGACCTCTCGACCGTCTTCGACCATGAACCAGAGCCAGAAGAGACTGGTCAAGAAGATCGCGGAGACGGCGAAGTTTTAGAAGGTATGGAGTCTAGATCGACATCGACCCACAGGAGGAGGAAGCGAGGCGCCCGCAAGGGCAAGGGTAGTACCACTCCCGATGCCAAGGACGAAACGCTGGCAACGCTCGCCGATGCTTCTCAGTCCCTCGCCCGCGAGATCAGCAAGGCCTCCAAGTCTTCGACTAGCCGGTCTGTGTCTAGTCGCAAAACCGGGACCACTAGCTCGTCCCGTCGTGCTCGTGAACCATTCGAGCCGGTTTCCTTGTACCCCATGCCAACGGCCTTACTCAACGTCCCACGCAGCACTAGCAGCCGCGGAGTCCCACCAACACCTACTCCTCCAGTTCCCACGGTCTCTTCCCCTCCCCCTGTTACGAAGAAGCCGTCCAAGTGGAAGCTGAGCTTTGGCAAGAACAGTGCCTCGGCGTTGGCAGCAACAGGGCGCGTTTCTCCCGTTGAAGAGGTATCTCCACCATCATCTGTGGACACACATGGATCGTCCAACACCATGTCGACCACCGCCACTAACGTCACGAATCTTATCATGGGTCTGGATGCACCGTCCCTTCCATCTTCCTCTGCTGTCGCAGATGACAAGTTCTCGTCTTGGAGCAGGGGAAGGCGCGACAAGTTTACCAGCCCCCCTCCTTCCAATGGGAGCAACAGGTCCTTGGTGCTGGTGCCCTCCCGAGGCCCAGAACCACATTGGGAGAGGCGCAACGGTCGTGCAATCTCACCCAACAGCACACGCAGTGGACGGCCGTTGGTATCAAGTGCAAGTTCGGTGGTGTCAACCAACTGGCGCAATTCCACGTCTAGCGCAGGCACATCTACTTCTGCATTCACGCGATACAGCAACTCAAGCACTCGAAGCATATCGACTACGGCCACAAGTGTATCTTCGACAAGCTGGCGCACGAACGTGAAACCGAAATCGACGACCACCTTTAGCAACAACACTGGCTACGCAGCTCTGCCAAAGAATATCAAGAGTATGTGGTGTCCAGCTGATCCCTCCCAACTTGGTAATTCATCTACTTCTTCAGTCATGGATGGTGTTCCTTGGGAACTCGGCGAACTACCGCGTGGTCAGTATCCCAAACCCGTTGGCGACATTTTTGGATCGCCCCCCGTTCGGAAACAACGTACAAAGAAAAACAAGGACGTTAAACTCGACACGATCACAGAGCGGCCTCAGAATGTGGCTGCTGGCAAGTCACTTGAGGCTCCAAGACGTGATGCTTCCACGAGTACAACGGACCTTGGGGGGCCGGGCAACGGGAAAGAGGACGGTGAAGGTGTGAAGAAGGTGCAGAGAGGTCAGATCAATGCGTTGGCGAAGATGTTGTCAGCGTTGCGGAGGTGAACATGGACTTTTTTTTTCACAGGCGAGTTCGTACGTAGGACGATGGCGCGGATCGAATCTGGCATCACCTTCAGTCGCGTTGTATTGGTACAGTAGTTTTATTATGTCACGGTACGCGGTCAGTTGATTTTTTGCGGGCGAAGCGTATTATAACACTCGATATTTGTCGACAAACTCCCCCCCTCGTTATTGCGGCACATTTCTTGGACCGTATTTGTATAAACCAAACGACACGCAGTACAATCGTGTATCCTCTCATTGCCAACTCAGATTAAATAAACAAAACAGATAAAGCAAATTCCCTCCTACATAATCGTACATTTAAATCGTCTCCTAGCAGTCATTGAATGAATATCCATCCTCAAATCAGCCAACCAAGAGAATCAAGGAATGTGTTACAGTGGCCCACTATCCTTTATATCCTTTGTCCGATAACTCGCGCAGCGCTGCAAAGGCCATATTTTGTTCGACGGTCGGGCGAGGGGGAATGACATCGGACGGAATCGTAACGGGATCGATCAGAATAGTTGATGCGGGGCGATGACGACCTCGACCGCGGGCTCCTAAGTCGGGGGGCGAAGGTGGGCGAGATTGGCCGTCCATTTCGACGTCGCTTTCGATAGTTGGAGATGCTGATCCCGCAATAACGTAGTCGCCGGAGCTGTGTGTTCGTACGAGGTTGACGTAATATTCCTGAAGAAGTTCTCGTGTGCACTAGCAGGAATAAGGATGTACCATGAGGACAAAGTTGAATGAAAGCCAGGGGGTCGCACACCATGGAGTGGAACAGGGGTGCGAAAAGAATGATAAAAATGAAAAGGCTGCTAACCGTTAGTCGCCAATCGATCGCAGAGAGAAACTCTCGTTCTAGGCTGTTGAGTTCGGTTACAGATATTCCGCCAACCTTGGCGTATAGGTTGTTAGTACAGAAAGCGTCGCATAGACCTTTGCTTGAAACCGTGATAGATGCGATAATGAAGCGATGACAAGTAAGAGATGAGAGCGTGAATAGGGGGATACGGCTGCAGATCAGATCGATGTAGTGGAGAGTAATCAATAGACAAGTCTTCTGTATACGGGTTTAGATGGACGCTTTTGCCTGGTATTTAAGATCGCACCTCGACGTTTGTATACTTGACGATCCGCTTTAGATAGTCAAGAACACTGATGCTGGGTGCCGACCGTGAGTGGAAGCGCGTGAGACTCTCACTAGTCTTGTTCGTGAGCGAACCGAGCAAGTAGCGAAGACATTTGCTCACGGAGAGAGAGGTATTTGATCATTATGGACCATCAATCGTTCCAACATATCGGCTGCACTCGCTATCAGGGAAAGGCAAGGAGAGAGTAAACGGACAATGATACCTATGAGATGTACAAGGTTATCTATGGGCGTCTCTTCAAAGGCGGCCGGCAATTCGACCTTTTCTGATTCCATAGATCCATTGCACGTTGAGGCCGTTGTTGGCCTGGACGCAAGCCTGAGCTCGGATTCGGGACGGGAAAGC
>JABAJX010010049.1:0-19640 GCA_018221735.1 Termitomyces sp. K1Aa
ACTTACCAGCTGGTCTGAATAGCCATAAATTGGCAAATCCGTTCTCACTCTATCTACTCATGTATAAATCCAGCTCATTTGGATACGGTGATACAATCCAATCCCATATACTTCTCCTAAATTTGTGCCTATAAAACTTCGCCCTCATGCCCACCAGTACTGTCAAGACTTCGGATACAGATGTCCTCATTATCGGGGCTGGTCCGGCCGGTCTCATGGCGTGTAACGCGCTTGCGAAGGCGGGGATCAACGTCCGTATCGTAGACAAAAGGTCAATCTACTCCAAATTGTCATGGGTCAACGAGGGCTGAAGACTAACGTAGACCTGTCAAAGTCGCTGCTGGTCAAGCAGACGGGATTCAGCCAAGAACCATCGAAGTACTGCAGGTTAGAATAATCAACCCTTTCCCTCTGTATACACTTAACTATGTCTCATAGAGTTACGGTCTAGCGGACCGATTCTTAGCACAAGCTGCTCAGCTCCACCAAGTTGTAAGCTTTGGAAAAGTGCCTGCTCCTTATAGAGTTCACGAAAACTTACTCACTCATTAGGCTTTTTACAATCCCAACCCTCAAACAGGAGGAATCGAGGTCCGTCCTACTTTACTCCTCAACACAAGACCTTCTGAAGCCCCCCCAACAGTTAACCGATAGGACAGTTGACGTTCAAGATGATACAACACCTTACCCGTTTGAAGTACTTCATAGAATATATCTCTCTCGACAGCTGAACTTGACGTCAGGTTTCTAGGCAACTCTACATCAGGGTGCAATCGAGGACTTATTCTTGGATTCAATGAAGAAATATGGGGTGGAAGTGACCCGCCCAGTTCTCCCCGTGTCCATCCAGATTTCTCAGAACGAGAAATATTCGACAGATCTTGATGCCCACCCCGTTCGTGTACGTTCAAAACCACAACATTGCTTTCACCCTTTTTTCTCCTTCTCTCATCAGTTGCCTTTAATAGGTGGTCCTGAAGCACCTGGACGTACTTGAAGGCCGGACTGATACTGAAGTGGTTCATGCGAAGTACGTGATCGGAGGAGACGGTGCGTGTCCGCCACGGCCGCAAGAATCCTGGCTTACCATAAGTCTCCTATAGGTGCCCATTCATGGGTCAGAAAGACTTTCCATATCGATATGGAAGGTGAACAAACCGATTACGTTTGGGGTGTCGTTGACATGATACCTGACACCGATTTTCCGGATATTCGGAACAAATGCCCAATTCATTCTAATCATGGGTCCTGCATGTTAATCCCCCGCGAAGGCGATATGGTTCGGCTGTATATCCAACTGGGAAGTCAGGAAGCGATCGACGCCACAAATGGACGTGTAGACAAGGATCAGATGGGACCTGACAAGTTGCTTGATGTTCGTTCTTCCTCGCATCATACTTAATACAATCTGATCCTTGAACCAGGTTGCCCGGAAATCAATGGCACCTTATATTATCAGGCAACCGAAATCCATTGATTGGTGGACAATATACAGAAGTGGGTTCTTCTATATCGTTCAATTCCAAAAGATCTTGACACCTCTTCTAGTTGGACAGCGTGTGGCAACTAGCTATTCCATTGATGATCGTGTGTTCATTGCAGGCGATGCATGCCACACGCATTCGCCCAAAGCAGGTGGATAGTTATTGATATATTCGGTTAGAATCAATTGCTCACCATGTTTGAACAGGCCAAGGTATGAACGCAAGTATGAATGACACACACAACCTCGGTCAGTATTTGTAGCTTTTATCTGATGCCACTGCTCATTTCATATTTGGACTTCAAGCTTGGAAGCTAGTCCATGTCATTAGAGGCTGGGCAAAACCGTCATTACTAAAGACCGTAAGTATCGCGTACATTTGAACAGCTTCCTTTGACTTTCTAATGGACGTCTGTGCAACCGTTTAGTATGAATTAGAAAGAAGGAAATATGCACAAGATTTGATCAACTTCGACAAGGAATTTGCAAAGATGTTTTCTGACAAAGTCAATTCCGCTGATGGTCAGGAAGGCATCTCTGCAACAGAATTCAAACAGTACATTTCGGCACTCACGACTTCTGCATAGCACTGACTGAGTCCCACAGCGCATTTCGTAAATTCGGTGGTCTCTCCAGTGGTATTGGCATCTGCTACCAAGATTCCTCTATTGTACACACTCGGCACCAAGCTGTGGCTCGGGGCTTAGTTATTGGGATGCGAGTACCTGCCCAACAGCTAAGTCGCGCCGCCGACAACCGTCAATTTGAGCTCCAACAACTTTTGCCTTCTGATACCCGCTTCAAAGTTCTCGTTTTCACTGGCGATTTATCCGATGCTACTCAAAGAGGGAAGTTGAATCAGCTTGCCGAAGATATCGAGACAAGTGATGGGTTTTTGAGATGTTATTCTCCTGGCAGCGCTATTTCTACTGCGTTTGATATTATCTCCATCGCCTCAGACAATGATAGCATCCAATACACGATTGTCCCCAAGTTGTTCCGGTCTCATTGGTCCAAGTAAGTAAACTTTAAGTATGGTTGTTTAAGTCAGGCACAACAATCTGATTTTTTTGTTCAGAGTATACGTTGATAGGCGGACGCGGACTGGAGGCGGAGACGCGTATGTAAAATTCGGAGTCGAGTCTACAGGCGCAGTCGTCATCGTTCGTCCTGATGGCTACGTTGGTTTAATCGCACCATTTGACCGTGTTGCTGATCTTAATGCTTATTTCGAGGATTTGCGTGCTAGAAGGTAGTGCAATACGTTGTAATTTAATTTGTTGATGAACCTGAGCGGTATAGCTGTTGTGATAAGGTTATAATGTATTTTGGGCAAGGCAAAATGTCTCGAATACACTGATGTTAACAACAGAAAAACGATACCAAAAGATCGGAGCAAAAGGAATCGAGGTCTAACAACTATTTGCGGCTTGCCTAGTACTTACCCTCTTGCAGAATACTAAGAGAAGAACTTGAATGTGAGGCCAGTAAGTGTTAGCTACAACATATGGTCGAGGATGGATGATCCCAACCAATGTCCATACCCGTGATCATATGTATTAGTCCAGACATTACGCCATATCTGATGAACAGAGTGGTGAGGAGTTGGGTACTCTTGCAGCGTTGGCGTGGGAAATATTATTATTGGCTCATGTTGCCATGTTACTGTTTGGGACATGACCACATAACATGTACAGCCACACCTGATATGGAAACACATTCCCATCTCTGGTCTCCGCATAACACACATGTACAACTCGATTTTATTTTCGGCTGTAGTATACGTCTTCTTTGCCCCCGACGACACACTTTCTACGCCCTACCCACTGAGTCTAACCGCCAGCCCCGATGGGTCCTTTTGACACAGTATGTCACCGATCGTAATGCGCGACTGAAGGACTTTACAAGGTAATTTGAAGTACAAACGAATATGGATGGTATAGCTATTAGGGTGATAAGGTTACATCCTGGGTAATGCAAAAGTATCTAGAATACAATGATATCAACAGCAAAACGTCACTAGGAGATCTGAGCGAAAACAATGGTGGTAGAACCCTACATTCATCTATCTATTTACCCTTTTGTAGAAAAGGACATAAGCCTCGTTGGTCTGCGAAATTGTCAATTCGAAATGGACCAAAGGTACTGAGGGTACTCACCACAACTGGACCTGTAAGTCTCGAGATACTTTGATCACTGATGTGATACCAGTCACCGCGTGATTGGACATGAGCAGTATCTGTTTTCTAATGAGCAAGAATAAAATTCTCGTAGAAGACAAGACCCACAATGTCCCGAATTCAGTTGTCCTCGGTGGTTGGTCACGGCGTATAGTTCGTACTTGTAAGGTCCAACCTGGGTCCGAGGGTCTCCGCTTAAACCACCGCGTGGCTCATCGGGCATTTCAGGGGAAGCACGGAATTCCAGATATCTCGTTGGACATTGAACAAACGTGTCGATTTTCCCCGCACTGCTGCCACTTGTTTGGAATCGTTTTAGGTGTATCACCAGAATGGGTGGCAGACGAGCCAAGCTAAGACGTTTTGTAGCATTTCGCTTCGTTTTACATGAAGGACAGTCCCTAGAAATAGTATGACGAGGGACCTCAGTGATCTAATGGCGATTCGTGCTCACCAACGATTGTCTCCTCTTAAATCTTCAGGGCGGAAAAGACCATCAAGGCAATCATGTAAATTTGTTGCACGTGAATAGGACGGAATCGACAATGGCAGAATGGAGAATGCATTGTATGTCATCGAAGTCTATGTGATGTACAAGTCAAAGTTAGCTCGCAGATAGGCTGCCAGGTGAGGTTCACGTACCCTATGGCATGTCAAGCACTGAAGCCGATTTCTAAGCTGTCCCTGGAAGAGATCGACAATGATACTATCGTTAGAATTTCGCCATTTAGCCCATTCTTCATCAATGGCACTCCGGGGGTCTCGAAATTCCAATGCTAATTCTTGTTCCGGAGTGAGTGGGGGTTCAGTCGGTTTAGTCAAGATACGATTAAGATCCTCATGTATCTTGTCCAGAAGGAAGGTAAGGAACTCTTGAGAGTCATGTTGATTATAGCCTTCGTACTGCCGATCCTTGGATCGTACCACATTCTGAATCGATAAATTGAAAAGGGAAGGCCGAATAATGCAAACCGAGGACTTACCAGGAACTTATTGAGCTGATCTTTGATATTGGATTCCCTCTTTGCCCACATATCTTTCATAAGCGATTCAAAAGTTTTTGTGACCAGACCCTTGGACCCCAAGGGATTAACCATGTTGATACACTGCTCCCATGGGTAATCTGTGAGCCAAGAAGCAACGTTAGCATAAAAAAGAAGCCTGAACCTGTCCAACACAACCTACCCTTGAAAAAGCTCAAGAACGGCGCCGTGGCATAGAGGCATTGTAAGGTTGCGTTCATGTAACATGTATTGCCAAGGTTATGAAGCCCACAGACAGGGCTCAGTGATTCTGCCCAATAGTAAATGGAGAATACAGAAGTGGATGGCATCCTAAGCACTTGAGGTGCTACGGGCAACCAAGGCCGAGGATCTTGTCGTTCGAGTGTTGACGATGCTACCGGAGGCGGTGGTTGCAGCATCGGCGGATTTGAGAGTGCAGGGTACGCTATATGTGCACGCATCCGAAGGTCAGATACTGCATCTTGTGACGGATCGTCGTAATCCGTTCGTTTGCGTGATAACTGCGAAGGATTGAGAGATGCTTGAGGGAGTGATGGAAGCCCAGACACAGGCGTGGATATCGGAGTGAGTGCAGGATAGGAAAATGGGGAAACGAGACTGTGGTAGGTGCCAGGTGGGGAAGAAAGCTAGAAAAATGGCGAGTCAGTCGGAGGAATTGTAGGTACGATAGGTCAATTTACGTTGTCGCTACTTCCTGTCATGGACGATCCTGTCATGGACGAGGAAGGGGAATATGGAGGGATAACCGGTCGGAACGCAGACCCAATATTTGACGGAGAGAAAAAGGGATTAAATGTTGACTCTGCAGGATTCCTGAATCGAGAAAGTAAGAACAATTCGAGCAAGGGAGTTTTCTTGCAAACCTTGTATGACTGAAACCATAATCTAATGATAGATCCGGAGGATGAACAGGGGTGTTATTTGTAGTCTGACCAGGTAGGTATCCTGAACTGGATTTGGGAGGTGAAGAAATCTTATAGAATGGATTATTGGACATGGTCCTGCTGATAGGTGGAGGGCTTGATGGGGCTATCTCCGAAGAAACTGTACTTGGGACGTTTGAACCCAGAGCGCGTCGCCACGCATTGTATCCACCCACAAGGAGCATTGGTTGTCTTTTCAGAATTTTTTGGGAGTTTTGCGAGATGAGGCGATTAAGTATCGACAGTGGCGTGTTACTGACCCCGAGATCCTGCGAGTGATTGTCATAGAGCACGATGATCTCGAATTTATCGCGGTTCGCAAAGACAGATCTTTCTGCTGCTGGAGCATCCGACATGGCTCGTTCAAGTTCCGATATTGTTAAGCTGTCCAACATTGTCAATCGTCATTTCAGAAGATAAGATGTGTACTCAAACATACTTGTCCCCGATTATGGAGGGTTGAACGCATGCTATAGCAGCACCCTTGTGTTCAATATGTCCATTGTCAAAGTCAGATCTGTTCCGCACATCGAGGAGAAGGATTTTATGATGATCGAAATACTCAAGGAGCTCATCCGCAGTTGTGGTCCCCGATACTGGAATTAGTGGTCTGTTGTTAGGCTGCTGTGAGAGGGTAGATGATGAAAGGATCGAGAAACTGGAGGCCGGACGAGGTATAGGTGTGGTCGAAGGTCTGAAATGACTGAAGAGGGAGGTTAGGGCTGAGGAACCCGGTGAGCTAGATGTTTTCTCGATTTGGGTGGGAGCTAATGTGCCGTTTGGGAATGGCTTAGATTGAGTTGTAGTATTCGCTTCAATCTCTTCTATGGTTGGAAAGGACTGCGAGAATGAGGCCAACGGAGAAGTAGGACGAGAAGGAGGTGAAGAGGCGGAAACGACGGTTCGTGGTGAAGGGGGGACCGGAGCCGCAATAGATTGTGGCGAAGGCTCTTCAATAGAAGGCTTTGGTGAACTTGGCGGAGTTGACTCAGAAGTGGTTCGAGGGAAACGTTTCAGAGCCGTAGGACTACCTAGAGATAGACCATTGCCTTCAAGGGCCTTCTTTCGTTCGGCAATGGAAGCAACATTTGTGTTCTCACGGAGACTGTTGAGTATTAGATGAATTCTAGATCTTGGGAGCGTAAAATCAGATGCGCACGATGGAGCAGGCTCAAATGTCTTCAATTTTTCCTCCACCGACTTCAAACGTTCCCCCAGGTCAGTCTAGGACCGGAAAAATTGGAAGACCAGTGCATCAACGATTTGAAAGGGGCGTACCTTCAATGATCCATCCAATCCAACATACAAATTAAGAGCATCTGGATGGTCCATTACCCCTTTGACAAGACTAGCTGCCATGACAAAGTGCTTGTAAGCTTCAGCAAGGTGGCCGTTTCCCTCATGATCTCTTCCGGCGAGATACTGCTTTTGTGCCACCGCAAGCATGTTAGTAGATGAGGTTCCTGAAGTTTCCTTCCGGACGAGGCTTATCGCATGTTCCTTGATTGCCACAGGGTCTAGCTCGTTAATTTGTGTATTTCCCCTACTGTGGCTCGCCGATGCGCTATTCGTTTGGTGCTTGTCCGGGGGGAAAGTTGGCGTCGCCTTACCCAGTTGCGGCGAACCGAAGCCGGGCAAACCTGGAGAATTGGGCAGGACGGTGACTCCAGGCATTGCAATATGTGCGAGGGTCAGAGCCGCCAGATAATGAACAATGAGAAGAAATGAGCCGTCGTTCGAGTAGCCCAGCCTTCGGTGATCACTTCCCCTCTGACAGGGTGATTATGTAATTCTTCGGCCTTTGTGAGCGACAACATCCAGGCGTCAGACGAGTAGGCGTGTATTCTCGTTAAGATGATAATAGCAATGCAATTATGTTTTGTAACATATGTACAATACTGACAGGAACTATGCTGGGCCGGACTCATGATGCAACTGTTCAACACCCCGGGGTGTGGTACCGAAATGTATATGGCCCTTCTGAATCCACAATGTGGAATGTCGAACGTTCAAGAAGGTTAGAATTGAGATGTCGACCGACCGCCCGTCGCCGTGGTCAGTTATTTCAAGACATCCACTGGAGTGCCACTGCCAGTGCAGACCTTCTCTACACGAGCACGTGATCCTACGCGACTGTCAACCAACTTCAACCGCAACCCCCTCAACCCCCTCCGCTGGCCATGGTGGTCACGATAGAGACGCCCGTAAAGGGAGGTCAATATGGTGTCTCTTTGTCTGCGCTGAACTCTCCCTCTATTGATGATTCTACCGCTTCCATCGATTCAGCCTCGAGCATGGACTACATCAACTCTCAATTAGTGGCTCACGGATTTGTTCAGCCCCCTGGTATAGTCTTTGGGCAAATACCGAACTCTGACTCGGAAAGAATTGTAAAGTGTCTCTTGGGAATGTTGAGTCAGCGTGTGGTAGGCCTTAGTCTGATGAGTTGCAACGTCTCTTGAATTTTACCGGGCTTTAGGAAGACATGTCTAGGACAGAGGAATTGACCACGAAGCTCCGAACGCTTACATATGACTATGAACGCATGAGGTCGCTGCACAAGGACGCCACAGAAGTAGCCGCAAACGCGGAACGACAGATGAATGTCCACAAATCGCGTTTGATGTGTGTGTCGTCTCTTAAAAATTTCAGCCCAGAATTTATAGCTCTTATTTCACCAGTGCTGCAACTCGTGCATTACAAACTAGCGAGACAGCTCACAAGCAAACCACCGCTGAACTCCAGCGCACCCGCACGATACTCCAAGGCGTCAGGGCAACCCATCATAACGAGCTTAAGAAGAAGGAGAAGGATATAGAACGCATGGCTGAAAAGTGGTCAAAAATTGCTGATGCACAAGCAAAACTCATGACCATACCAAGCGGTCTGCAGTGTGCGAACGTCTCCGTGTTGGCTGGCTCAGAAAAGACGGGGAATCGCTCAAGCTTCTTGGAAATTGCCTTGGAAGAGGCGGAGAAGGCTAGAAGTCAACTCACAGCGGAGAATCTTTCCGTTCGAAGATTGGTCCTGACTGCTGTTAACGAAATGCAATCAGCCTTACATCACGTCCGACCGCCTGCAGCTGAGAACACTGAAGGAGTATTGGTTTTCCTTTGTCTTGATGATTGTCGATCTGACTGTGTTTCGTAACCTAGCCTACTCCGTTCACGCTCACGACCCTTTTCCCTTTACATCCTCCAGATAACCCTAACAAGAAATTGAACAAGGTCTTGAGCGACCTGAGAGATACCCTATCGAACCTGTGGCAGAGACCAAACCTTGAGGTTGCAGTACCTCAGCCTAATTCTTCTCTATCAGAGAGCGAAATTCAACGGTTACAGGACGTGATCCGTAATTTGCAGGCAGAGCTCGGTAAATTTACTACCAGTGTCGATTCTCAGGCGACTGAGCCCTATTCGTAGAACGGCAACGGCAACAATCGGTGGTACAAGCAGAAGAAACTCGGGTCTTATTTGACAAGTTCGTTGAAGACCATCGAGTTGTGACGGGCGAAGTTGGGGAGATGAGTGTGGAATTAATGAGCGTGCCCTTACGTGATGCTGAGCGGGAACGTCTCGACGAGATTAAGAGGGAGCTTGATCAAGAACGCCAAAAATTCACAGAAGCAGCCATTCAGCTAGGGAAGGAAAGGGCGGAAATCCAGGTATCTCTGAATTTACAATATTGGACGCATCTCACTGAAGTTCATATCAGACGGAACGTATCAGGTTCATGGATGAAAAGCGTTCATGGCAAATGGAGATGATGCTTGCTGATCTACCTCCAACTCCACAACCAGTCGCATCGCCGCAAAACTTGCCTGTTTTCCGTCAATCGCCCAAAAAGTCACCTCGAAAATCGCCAGCCAAAGTTCGAGTGGGAAAAGCAGCTAGCGTTTCGAGGAAGACGACACGTGTCTCGAGGCGGTCATCCCTCGTGACGCCTCCCAAAATCATCCCTCCGTACGAAACAGAGGTTCTACCACCGTTACCTGCCTTGTCCCTCAATCCCAAACCACTTACCACGTCCCTTCTGCCAACATCGTTTGTGCTCCCTCCACCCTCTCCACGCACTTCTTTGCCCCCACAGCCAGCAATTCTTGCTTCAATGCCATCATTAAATGGAGGACAAGAAACACCTCTCCAAAGTACAACCCCACTTTCCCCGACACCATCCCCTCCTGAAAATGCAGAAGCGACTTTGCCGACAACGCCACCAGCTGTTCGACACCCCTTCCCAGTCGCAAAACCTTTTGCACAACGCATGATCCACGCCTACTCCCCGGCCAAACCGAGCCCTCTGAGCCGTATTCTGATGCTAGGAAATTCGCCAAGTAGCCCTGAGTTATTTGGTTCAGGACCAGAAGACATATCGACTCTCGAACCTGTCGTTGAAGAAGACGAACGAATGCCTGGCTTTGAAGAAGCATCGGCCCCTCCTATCCAGTTGTCACTGGCAGCTGAGCTTGGTGTGTCAGAGTCGCCCCCAGATAGCCCATTACAGGAAAAGAAAGTCGAACAGAACATAGTCAAACGTCAAGCATCTACAACTATGGCGAAAAGTCGCGTTCTAAAACCGGATCTTCAACGATCCACAGCCCAGGAAAAAGGCAAAGCGAAGGCTACGCGTGCTCCACATGCAACAATTGGGCGTAGCAAGAGCTCAGCTGTTCTCGAGAAAGAAAACACTATCAAGGCGGAGAATAAGGTATCTACGACCCTACCGAGAGTATCACCCCCTGGAACTTCCATGGGTGAGAAGAAAGTTGCGAAACCCCCACCCAAACCACATGAGATTTCGACATTGCGATCACGACAGGCGAAGCCTCCGCCGCCGGCTCAAGGGGGACCTCGGAGAGTTCCTCTGAACAGTGACGAGGCGCCCCCTGTCGGGAAGAGCTGGAGGGGGTAAGACTGATAGATACTTCCCCAATCATGTACTTCTTATTTCTATGTATTCCCTTTCTCGAAAGTCCCCTGTAATTCTTTCTATGTATACCCTTTTTCATTGTACATATCTAAATCTGTTTACTGGCGGTAATAAATAATATAATCCTAGGCATACGCTTGGCCCAGATGGTGGGTTCCGTTCAACCCATTTACCTGCTCTATATCGAAATGACACCTGTGACACATCCAATGCGCAAGACCACTTGAGGTAATGCGTGAACTGTTGCTCAGAGACATGGGATAAAACGCAGGAGAATACTGAGAATGACAGCGATAACATTTGGGCTCCTCTAGAGGTAGAGGGACCTCTGGTGGCGGAATGATGATAGAGTCGCCTCGTATGTTGAGTATGTGGTCTAGGCGTCGAGCCTTACGTAGTAGGGCATGAGCCTGTCCCACAAGTGCCTGTTTGTACGCCTGGCAATACACTTGAAGAGCGGTCTACAGAGAGCTGAATTCTCCGCTAGGCTGTGGGGATACAAAAGAGATTACATACCTCGCCACCTTCATTAGTTTCACATATATCGTATATGTCCCGCTTAGAGTGATCATGGTCTTTACATGAGATGATAGCGTTCATGCAACCATGTTCGCCCTTGAAGGTTGTCATGATAGTTGTATCCCTTCGGCTGCTTTTTACCTGTAAATGCGTGAGCATGTAGCTTTTGATAGAGATAAGGGGATTACAGGTTGGATCTCGAAACCAAATCTATGACCTTCCTTCCAAGCACACGCGGCATGATACTCTTTCGGACAATCACCGCATCGCACGACAGAACCACCGGATCTAGCACATATGCTGCACCTCTGAAGACATACCACACAGTCAACTTCTTCTCAAAGTTGAGATACTTAAGACTCACTGTGACCCAACGATGTCGCGATATGGTGGTCAGGCCTTCAACAAGCCGAAGCTTGGATGCATCCGTAAAAGTCAACTCATTAGTGAACACGGCACACAAGACATGCACCCAACCCTGTCCTTCAGTAGGTTTACATGCGCGGAGAAATGAATCTGAGGGCGGGTATGGTGCATGTTTCCTTTCCTCCGCAGTCGCACGAGGACAGAGGAGGCAGTCAGGAATCTATGGAGGTGGGTTGAGACAGCTGTCTAATGGAAGAAATGAGGATCGCATACCACAGAAGCCTCGAGCGTTTCTTGGTTACGACATAATTCACATGTCCACTGCTCCAGCTGAGCGGGATCAGCGATCTCACCACATGAACCTCAACCTATTATTAACACGACCATAATCGATATGATCGTTTGTCATAAACTCACCAGCATGGACCCGAAGTTGGCAATTCTTGCATTTCAGAACTTTACCTATTGGACCATTCTTCATACAAGCAAGGCATCGAATCTGCGGCACATTGCCTACAGCTGGAGGAGGGGTTGAAGCGGCAGATGCAGACGTCTACGGGGCCATCATTAGATAATGAGTTATGGAAATCTGGGTAAGAGCCTTACTCGTGGTCGCTTCGCTGAGGGTCCAGCGAGAGGCGTGCCTTCCCGTTTTTCCGATCTTGACTTCCCAGATGTGATTGATTCATCTCGTAGAGGACGCACGATTAGATCTGCATACTTCCTCCAGCCAGTTCCACAGCTGTCACACATAATGTCACTTGGTAGGCCTTTGGGTGCTTTCCACCATGTTGAAGATTCCCGTGTTCTGCACGCCGCACAGGTCGGTGGCTTGGAAGGTTGTTCGATAATGGAACCTTCATCGTCGGAAAGGCCAACTCTCTGGCCTTCTAGTGCTTGTTCTGGACTCTCGAATTTCCGGTGTTTCACTTTCTGACGAGGGCCACCCTTGGCAAGGCGGCGATTCTCTTCTCCAACTTTAGTGCTGCCAGGAGCTTGTCAGTTCCATAGATCGACCGTGAAGGATTACTACTGACCTTTTCCATAAACCAAAATAACGTACTAGTTCAGGCATCTTCCTGCTCGGAATCTGCTCTTGAACCGCACGAAGCTCAGCTCCATGAATCCTGATGGCCGTATCAAAGGCGTCAGCCTCGTCCTCAATCCATTCCCGATCTGTATGTAGCGTTTCATATTTCTTCCACTTGAAAAAATCTTCAGGATATGATGGATCCGCGAGACGGATATGATGATACCTTTTCTAAGCGTGAAGGTGACTTCATGTTGACTGATGTCAATGGCTTTGCCGCCAGGGCAGCCTCGGAAAATCGTCGAATAACTTCTGTGAGCCAGTCGACACTGGACTGAAGCTTTGGATCGTCTGTCAAGCTAGCTTTGCATGCTTCCACTTCAAGACCAATTAGACATGTTCTGTCGCGATGTAAACCGGAAGATTATATATTACCTTCGGTAACTACTCGATTGAGTACTTAGGTAAATTGACGAAATGAAAGATTACTTACTTTCCGCATCCGTCAGGGTATTTATGATTCCCAAGTTCTCGATCGTATTGTCACCTCCTCTTTCGTCGGGTTCTGCTGGAGGATAAGAAAATTTGACCAGAAAGAAAAGTGATACTGACCTGAAGGATTAATGTCTAATTCAGGTGCGGGTGCGACGTTTGCCTGAAACTTCGGTCCATGACGAGTGGCAGTGCGGGGGAAAATCAAATCGTCCGGATCTAATTGTCAGATATGTAAATCAATAGTACTTAAACCAATGATAATCAATCTTCTTACCAAGGGTATCTTCAGCGACAGTGTGTTGCCTTTTGCATGATCATCAGTGAACGCTCTTCAATGAGACAAATCTCGTGGGATTTACCCAAAATAACGGAATGGCCACATCTTAAAGTGCTTAACAATCATGTTTTCTTCCCGCTCTGCTTGTGATTTATCCTTGCGAGGACGGCCTCTACCCCTCACGGCCGGAGCGTTGGTCTTCTTTGTCACAGTCACAGGTGTGGCGTGACGAACATCATGACTGTCCACCTCTTCTTCGTGTCGGCGAGAGCAAGGGGCACACGTCCAACCATAGCCTCTAGAAGGTTTTGCCATCAAAGGTGGTTGCACACATCGCATGTGAAAGTACCGCTTGCAACGGTCGCATTGCACAGTATCAAGGCTAGTGGAGAGGTAGTTTGTTTAATGTAGGAGCAGTGACAATCGAGCCACCTACGTTGCACACCATTCCTGACAGGAATCGCAGAGACGGATTGCATCAGTCAGATCAGGTATAACCTCTTTCTCCGCCACGACATACTCGTAACGAGATATCAGAGTTTCCCGGATGTGATCAGGCACTGAAAAAGAATTGGTATATATTTAGGAAACGTGTCAGATACTTACGATTCCTAACATCAGTGGCAGATATTATTTCAAACTCTTTTTTCACATAAGGATCAAAGAGACGATTGAAGTAGAAGCGATCAGGCCGTTTCTTCCACCCAGCTAAGTCGGATATTTTGTCTCGGTGGACCACGTGGCACTTGCCCCTCAGTTGATTGATGTCGCACACTTCCGAAAATATAGCCGCTAGAAGCAAACGAGAATCTGTGACCGAACGGTCGCTGACGTCCCCAGGACGATAGTACCAGGCGAGTCGGACACGAGTATAAAGATAATTTTCAGCCTCAGGTCCTCTAGGGACATCCTCGGGGGGCAGGAACTCCATTATTCGAGCGATCGAATAAGGTGTGCCGTCCCGAACCGACCAACTTGGTGAACAGTAAACATGATCTGCAAATAAAAAAGAGAGTCAGACAATTACCCCACGAGATATAGGCATCGATATGATTATACCGTTGACTTTGACCTCTTCACCGTTTTTGAGAAAGACACGAGAAGGCATACAGGGGATCTGAGCTTGAAAACTATTATAAAATGGGAAAAATAGAAAGCAAGTACACAGAACACAAGAGCAAAGAGATCCTCGATAGTATAAATTTGATTAGGGAGATGCGATGGAAAGGGCCACTGTGGACCCTGTTTGAAGTGAGGATGGAGGGAGGAACAAGAAGAAGGAGATTCACACTCCGACGTCGAGTCTATGGAAAGTGGCAAAGAATTCGATGTTGGTGGCACAGTTGACGGAAGGCGCAGTTGCGCTCAACCAAACAATTCCCTCCTGCCCTGAGAACATTCTGGTGATTTCACGTACGATTCTGATCAGTTCAGGATCAGTTTCAGACCGTAAGCTTGGGTCACGTTAACGTGTAAGTATTTGTTTTACCACCATGAAGCTTCGGTGCAGATAAAAACGATTCGGTATACACGGACGTGGGTAGCTAGCAAGTACCTGGGTGAAAAAGGTGTACTTGGCGCCCATCCTCAACTTCAGTGACACTTTCATTCGCGCCTTAATAGGCAGGCAGGCAATTGAAATGTGGCGAAATGCCAAAATTCCATTGGATGAAGGCACGCTGCATTTACCGAAAGCCTGACGATGGATGCTCGGTAGACTTCTGGTGTTCAAGTCAACCCGTGTACATACATAAGGATCTCAATTTCATGGCTAATTTCGTAATCTCATTTGCCACATCAAACACCCCTTTTTGGATCATCGGGTTCAATTTTAAGTGTTACGCCTTCGTTCTCCGTCTCTTCGCCGACCAAGAGTTCTTGTTCATGACCTTTGGGTCGTCCCATACACGGTATTCCGGCAACAACACACTTAGTCAATGGACGGAACATGTCAACATGACTTCGTTGAAACCAAGCTGCGAGAAGGCCGGTTCATCGGACGCAGGAACTTCTACCGCGGCTGGTGACGCCTTACCACCCTTAGTCCTCCCCAAAACTGTTACTCAATCATCTCAAGCTCGTCGCGGAAGAATGCAACGTTGGGATGGCTTCGGTACACTGTGGGCGAAGTTCGAGCGACGTCTTGGTACCGTGCAGGCTCCATCAAGCAACTCGGTAGTCGACGACAGCACCGAAAGCCACGTTATAGAGATGCCAGACGACCCCCTACGGAATGACGACGACGTGGTCGATGAAGTCATTGTGGATCGAGTGTGGTCGGAGGCCATCACAATCTCCTCAACCGATTCTGACCATGGTGGGAGTCCTGAAAAGTCTGGTGGAAGTTATCCTGGTGCAAGAAGTGCAAGCGACCACGAGAGTATGCATGCGCCTGAGGGCATTGAGGGTAATTTTTCCATCGGTGTGCTACTTAGATGGCGTATCTGGCCCGTTATAGTCAAATTCTTTAGCTCGAGCTTTGCAGACTCAAAGTCAGAGGCTAATTATGCTCAGGTGCGATGCAGTCTGTTTGAGTCTTGTCTGCATCCAATGCTGGTACAAAGGAGACTTGGTTCATCAAAAAATCACTTGCCTCTTGGGCTTCAGTATGGTTGATTCTCAACTGGATTCTTGGGTGTATCTTTTCCAGACCTCTCTATCAAGTCTTTGATCAAATTGTTTACTATGGAGTGAGTTATATGATTATATAGTTTTGTTCTCAAATGACCTCGGCATAGATCGCCCCAGCCTTGACTTTACCCATCATGTACGCCTACCACACATAAGCTTGCTGGAGTGTTCCTTGGGCTTATTGTATCCAGCATAATGGTCATATACGATTGGCCCCGTGACAGAAATAACATCTATCAAGTCTTCCTCACCTTCTCAGTCTGGTTGTGGTAAGCATATGGACTTCATATACAATGCCTTGCTCACTTTGAGATTAGGCCATTCTATTCAGTTTTATTCATGTCAGTCTTTCCTACCTTGTACAAACCTTCATGGCCCAATCATTCACCAGATACCTCTGCCCATTTTACCCAAATTCGCCTCATGTACACCTGAGTTGTCAACACCGAGATTTTCTTGCGACATTCTATTATACAACGGTACAGAGTCCCGCGTTTTTTTTCTTTGCTCGTCAATAGCGATGGCTTATTGCCATCAATGTTCAGGCGTTGCAGGCTATTGCACTCTTTGGTCTCAAATTAAATCGCTTGCCAGCAGCCATCGGTGCAAGCACCTTTTTCGTAGTGTATATCATCTCTTTCATCCACCACAAGATATTCGTTCCCGACACGTTTACAGTGCTTGCAGCCTGATGATACCATTAAGAAAGACCTGGGTCAGAAGTACGAATTTCTGTATTCTTCTGCTGTCAATTGAATTAACATATTTCGTTTAAGGCATGATCAATTTCTTCCTATTTCACAGCTGTAAGTGGCACTTGATCATCCATTAATCTTGAACTATACGGCAGCCTAACGCTAATCTAGTCTTGTTGTACGTCCATTACATGAGGGAAAACGTAAGATCTATCTCTTTTTGTCAGTTCTTTGCAATAAGATTGATAGGCATGTTCAGTCTGAGAGACGTCTGTACACGTTGCGTGACCAACTCAAAGCGCAATACAAGGTCGGGTCATGATAACGTTTCAGCCACGGATATTCTCATCTTTGCATACCAGGCAACTCAAAAGGCCCAGGTCAATGAAAGGAAAGCGGCCGATTCAAAGCGACGACTCACTTCGTAAGCTTGCCTATCCATTCACGATGGGTTATATTGATCATTTCTACAACTGTGGTAGATACGTTTTCCATGATGAGTTCTTCATTTTTTCAAACAGGCACTTTCCTTTCTTATCCCGTGTGTCATTACAGGTGCGAGTTCCGCTTAACACTGCCCGTGAGTCAGATCTATACTATTACAACTACGACCAATTTTCTGCGTTTAGTTTTAGCCGTGCAAAATTTGGAAGCGTCCGGGACGGTGGCTAAGGAGCAGGAGATTGAATTCAGCGCCTTAGAAGGCAGTCTGAGCATGATGTCGAAAGGTTTGTTGGCGTCTCTTCTTAGTGGACGATGATGCCTGATCCCATAAAATTACAGTGTTAAATGACATGTTGGACTTGTACGAGTTAAGATATCTATCGTTTTCTCTCTCTTACTAACCCTCTCTTCAGCAATCGGATGGATAGTGGCAAATTTGAATTGTCATCTATGGTATGTTTTCTTGACAAAATGATCTGTGACTATTTTTGAAACGATTTGAACTGCCTCTTACGCGCAGCCCTATGGGTTCCATCATGTCATGCGATCGCTTTTCATTCCACTTCGTCTGACCACCGATGCTCGAGGTCTGGAGTTTGAAACGGAATTAGATCCCAGAATTGACCAGATCGCACGACATGCGACTTATGAAGCAATGGGTCAAAGCGAAGAAGCAATTAGCAAACACATGTCCGAGCATCCTGATGTCGATGGCATCGTGGTTGGGGATGCGTCGAGGTTGAGACAGATCGTCACCAATCTTGCTAGGTGAGCCTGACTCCATAACCCTTCGATTCCGTGGTAGAAATGACCGGTAATAGCAATGCATGCAAATTTACCCCTGCTGGTGGCAAGTTATCCATCAAAACGAAGTTGGTCTTGCCAGCCAATTCTTCCAGCACTATCAAATGTCCAATGACGTCCTCTGCCAACGATTTCCCATACGGGGATTCGAATGCTAACGAGCGCCCCCCTTTGTCGACTTCACATCTAAGTCAACATGACAACGGTGGCAAGACTCTAGGCCTGGAATGCATTGTCGTCCGCATTGAAATTACGGACACTGGTTATGGTATCAAGCCCCGAGACGTTACACAGAATAAACTCTTTTGTATGTCTTTCGTACTCTTTGATTGCCAAACCTGACTTTTTATATAGCTGCCTTCAATCAAACTGAGCAGGGGCGACAGCAAGGTGAGTCACGGAGGGCTTTTGATCCTGCAAAATGTTTCTGACTTTGATGATGTAGGTGGGAAAGGTACTGGGCTAGGCCTGGCACTTGTTAGACAAATGGTCAAGCTCAGTGGAGGTCGGCTTGGAGTCCGATCCAAACTCGACGAGGGATCTACGTTCTGGGTTGAATTACCTTTGGGCGTTGGAACAAAGACGTTGGCTAACTTCAATCATCCTACTTCTGGATCTGCACAGGGCACTGATCAGGTTTCTACCTCTGCGAAAACTGAAAATCTCATTTCTATGTCTCTTGAGACTAATTCCACAACCGTGGAAGCTGACACGACGACGGTGTTTGATGCTTCCCAAGCATCGACAGACTTTAGCCGTACAAAATCTGCAATGCAAGGTCTCATGGAACAAGGTTGGTCGATGTATATAAAGCACGATGCTTGTTGACAACCTTCTTATACAGGGGGCCGAGTAGAACTGGTTTTACAAAGACATGGCTCTCGCTCTCCACTTTTGACGCGTTCGAACGACCCAGGCTCGTCTGAGAGGTCCCCAAGGCAAAATGATTCAAAGGAAGATACAGGACAGCCCTCATCAACTACCAGACCGCGCCCAACATATGTCCCAATGCCTAGTCCACGCTCTTTCAACATGGATCCTCATCCGACCAATGCTTCAAACGTCTCCAAAGTTTCTGACCCACTTGCCCACTTTGACACTGTCCATACCCATGGCAGTCCGTCTGCGAATACTCCACCGATAACAATCGAACCCCCGTTGCCTGTGCTAGTTGTCGACGACGATCAAGTTACTCGTTGTCTCATGACGCGTCTACTGACACGTCTCGGATGTCATGTTTCGACGGCCGAAAATGGCGAGGTGGCGTTGGAGATGATACTTGGGCCTGCTGGATTACACGCCTTGACGCCGTCTACTGACGCCTCTGGAAACCTTGGGCCCATTTTGGAACAAGGGTCGGAGCACGAGGAGGATGAATATGCTATCGTTTTCCTGGACAATCAGATGCCGGTTCTATCTGGCCTTCAGGCTGTTCAAAAATTACGATTGCGTGGAAGAACTGATTTCATTGTAGGGGTCACTGGTAAGTTTTTTTGTTGATCTTCCAAATTTAATTGCTAGAATCGAGACTGTCAGGCAATGCACTCCCAGAGGGTGAGTAGTTAGTATCAGCTTGTCATGTTTTCCTCTGATGCCGCGTGTAGATCAGCAGAAGTTTTTGGAGGCCGGTGTTGATCGGTATGGCTAGCGTTGTTCACATACTTATACATCATCTACTGACTGTAGTATGGCAGTGTCTTAACCAAACCTGTTCATGAACGAAGTCTACGAGACATGCTAATCATTGCTGACGAGCGTCGAAAAGCTTTGTCCTGCGATACATCTCCGCAGGACATGTAAGTATGGACAGTGTATCCTTTATCAGGGATTATTAGGGAC
>JABAJX010010050.1:9015-19431 GCA_018221735.1 Termitomyces sp. K1Aa
GTGATAGATTTCGAAAATCCCGTGAGCTACCGATTCCACCTCAGTGACCGTTACGCCCTGGGCTTTGTTGGACGCTACGAATTCTTTGAACATGTATGACTTCTGCATGTCCAGATCCCAGACGAACTGTATGACTCTAAGCATCTTGGCTTTTTCACTGCTCGGTCGGCAGGCATGATCAGTTCCCATATGTCAGCAACATATAGGCATTGAAGGGACGTACGCGATGATCTCGTCCTCGATCAAATCAGCGTCCTCTTCCGCACTGGGAGATGAAATAGATTCGCCGGTAGAAGGCAGTTCAGCAAAGGGGCTAGTACGAGATCCCAACAGAGTCCTGGGAGATGCAGTAGATCTATTGGGAGATGGCAGTTCAGCAAAGGGACTAGCACGAGATCCCGGCAGAGTTAGAGGAAGAGAGGGAGTTCCAAATGGATTGGCATCCTCTTTTTTGGGAAATCCGAGTTCGTCCAAGTCGACCCATTCTGGCACATCAATGCCGCTACCCTTCAAGTCCAGTTCGACCGCCCGTGTGTATAAATGATCAAGGGCTTCGGCCGCTTTTGTCATCTCCTTCGCGAGAAGCTTCAAGCGTATCTTGTGTCCATCATCAGCTAAGATCGTATAGTTAGCGCTCATTCCCTACAACAGCTGAGTCGCATGCACGAGGAAGTTACCTACATTTTATGAAGAAACGTTTCATGTGTATGTCACGTCCTGTTCTTTCTATGCGGATTGCTTCGAGATACTGATGCAGCCACCGAATCGTCTGTGATACCCTATCCTTAGTGAGCCTTTCAGTCTGTTCCTTGGTGGGTATATTCTTGTTCTGTTTGATCTCATCGACGGTCTTAGATGCAGCCTTGTACTTTCGATACATGGTACGGTATTGCTCGGCATGGACTTTACATCGTCCATCTGCGGTTACAGGCTGGTCGCAGCGGGTCATCTCGTCTTCTTCCAAAGTCTGACATTGAGCTGGGGTCGAAGTGGAAGACGCAGCACCGGGGAGTTTGGAGCCTTTCTTCTTCGTTTTTGATGTCTTGCCTTTTGCTCCAGGTCCAGGCATGGTAGAGTGCGGGGGGATATCGTAACGTCTGGGGTATCTGCGCTTTTATGACAGAGCTACGAGAATGCATGTGATGTGCTTTGTGCGTGGATGTCGGGAGAAGATCCCCAGATATATTTGAATTAAGATTTGATGCTGCGTCGTATTAAGCGCGCGATGCTGAGATAGTTGCCTCCTCCTAGTTACTTTATCACGAGGCTCATCGAAAGCCTAGCGCTCAGCGCTCATCAGGAGGAAGGTATTGATACATCTGCCAGATAGAGATATATGAAAGGTGCGATGAAATCGTGCAAGGGTGCTTCTGCTATGGCAGTTTCTTCGATTGTGTAACCATCGTGACCATTAAGGAATTGTTTGAGAACTAGTGTCGGATCTTCCACAGGCGAGAAGACATTCGTCGAAATAGTTGATAATTTTCTGGAGTTAATCAGAGTTAACAATGGGTTTCGGATCTGAGTCTAGCAAAGAAAAAACTTCATGCATCATGATGATCTCTCACAAGTACATCTCTCTCATGGAGTCGCAACTTAGAAGATTCCGGTGTCAAATACTCCCCTGTGGCCGTTCCTCCTACGGATGCGAGAAATTGAAGGTCGACACTAGCACCAAACCAAATGCGTGTTTCCTACGCTGTCGATGCAATGGCAAGCTGCAATCAATACTTACTATTACATATTCAGTGAGAGAGCTGAATGTATGTGTGTTGTTTCTAAGTTTTTTCTTTGGTTAAGAGGAATGTGAGGTGAGATTGTGTTCTTACGCTTTCAGGAGAAACACGGAGCCAGTTGAATGCTCTCCCGAAGACTTGAGAATTGAGACTCGAGAGAGGCCTGTGCATCCAATCATCACAGTGACACAATGGTTTATCAGATTCAGTAGGCGTGACGCGTGATGTATATGTACGCCTACAATGATTATCGATTCCTTGGCATCAAATTTGATTCGTCTACATTCGTTTCAACGTTTCAACGTTAACTCAACATCGGTATCTCTCATGAACAAATGTATAGCCAGATCTCGTGTAGCCACAGCTCAAGGAATGCGCTAGAGTAATACTTGAGTTCTCCTCTATAATGGTATGTTTTCCAGCTCTTCACCCGCTTCTACGCAGAAAGATCATTATCAGACGGAGCCCCTTGCAGGCTGCCCAGAGGTTTCAGGGTCATAAAAGATGAGAGAATAAAAACAAATGCAGCCCTTGGGACCTTTTTTGTCCGCCCCCCTTTCTCCCAGAAACCCAAAGACGGATTCCTGACGATCTCATTTGAAATGAAGTTCACAACTGCCTTGATCGCTATTTCCCTCTCGCTGCCCAGTATGTGCTCATATTTATCTTCTTCAACTGACGCACCAAGCACCCTGAATCCTTCCAATTTCACAGCAGCCCTCGCAGCGACAATCACCCTCTATGGTGTCAAATACCCCGACCCCACCCCTGCCGTAGCTATCCCCACGCTCTCTATCACGATGCAAGCCATCGGCACCGATTCGAAAGGCCAGACAACTTATGCGGAAGACACGATTCAGAGCGTGTTCATCGTTGAAGAGGCACCGCTTAATGGGGGATTCTACACTGCAAACGGCGCCGTTACGACCAACAGCGTTTCAACTATGACGACGACTTATACGAGTGGACCTTTGACATACCACGGTGAGTGCTTCGGTCTTGCCAATACTTAATTTGAATCATATTTTACCTTCACGACGATGATGAAAAACTAAACTGAATGAATTTTAGCCACCCTCGTTCAAGATGCATCGCACTACGTCTATCATCAAGATCCCAACCCGACCGGCGACATGTTCCAGGATGTCGGTCTCCACGACGAGTGCGTGTTCGATGGTAAAGGCTCCGGCTCGTGTGTCCAGGAAATTTGGTTGGGCATGTCAGATGCCGTTACCACCACCAGATCGTGGACGGGACCTATGATCCCCGTTTATACGCTGACTGTAGCTAATGCCCCCAACGGTGCGATGCCTGGAATGAGGTTCGTTAGGGAGTCTTCCATTGGGTGGGCAGTGTTTCTGGTTGGGGCTATGTCTGCGTGGGTTTTGTTGCTTTGAGAGATAAGTTGGTGAATTTCTTTGTAAATAGGTAAGAAAACTTGAATGGCCACGTGAGTTCTTCACCTCGGAGGTCGACGTTCAGGCTCGACCGTGATATTTGTTAGAGCCTGGAAAGGATAGAGCTCATCTGACGCCAAGGTTTTGTTGAACTCGACCATGTTCCATCCTAATCTTCAATAGCTGACATTGGATGATGGTCAATCTCTTGAGATATTGGGATGATTCGTTCTCGGCCTCCTCCGTTAGCTTTACACAACAGCCTTCCATCCCGACTAAAATGGGAGTGACAGCCATCAAACAATCCAGAGTTCAATCAAGATGATAAACGACACAAAATCAGTACAGGCTTTGTTGAGAGCAATTGGAAGGAAAGAAGATACATCTCGTAGTAGTCCGTCACAATCAGATCAGACACATGTTAGCGGTATCGAGTGGGGTGGAGCAGTGGATTTCAAGCCTTTGGATCAACTAACTCCACCCTGAGTGGTAATTGAAGGGTCTCGGGAGAATCCTTTAGTGCTGGGCTTGTGATGCCATTCATTTGCCAGACAATCTCTTTCTCAGGAGGGTAGAAACGGAATTGGGAGATGAGGGTAGATAAAACGACCTCTACAAAAGTTTTACGAATTAGAAATTCCAAATCTTGTGAAAGAATAGAGCAATTACTCATTTCCAATTGCGAGAACTTAAACCCGATACAAGCTCGACCACCACCCAGGAATGTCAAGCTGGAGAAAGAAAATGTTAATCTCAAATTCTGTGGAGGACAACAAACTACACTGACAGGTGCGAATAGATCCCAGGCATATGAGCTTCATGCACCGCCTCTGGGATCAGTGTGAGCCATCGCTCCGGCTTCCACTCGAGAGAATCCGGGCCCCACAGAAGGGGATCGCGATTAGCGTTCAGAATGGCGATGAAAATCATAGTGTCTTTAGGGACCAGTATTGAATCCATCTCACGTCCATCAATTCCTTTGATCGGCGTTAAGAGGGGCAGGATGGCGTCTCTTCTGGCACTAAGAACAAGACATATGTTGAAGGGGAGGACAGAGGTGAGTGATGTAGAATGCGTACACTCTCAAGACCCTTGGCACTGGAGCATGACTAGAAGACAACGGTCAATAAGTTGAAGCAAGTAACTCTCAAGTAACCTACAGACGAAGGGTTTCTCGACACACCGCATCCATGAAAGGAAGTGAGACCAGATCATCATAAGGTATGTCGCCATTATGAGCCTTGCGTGCTTCAATGACTTCGGCACGAACGCGCTCTTGTGCTTCAGGGTACAATGCTAAGAGGTGGAGAGTACGCGAAAGTGCGTTGGAGGTTGTATCGGTGGCGGCAAAGGTGAATGTTCTAACGATCGTTCTACTCTGGAGATTCGTCAGGAATATTCAACTCACGACATCTACATTCAGATCATGGTTTACTAATTATTAGGCAGAAGGAACGTTACGGATCAACTCACCTGTCCTAAAACTTCTTTGTCAGGCAACCTATCTTCCTCTGAGGCCTCCATATTCGCCTTCACTGGTTGATTTTTTGAACAAACGGTCTAGAGCAGAGTAAAAAACCTACTGAGAATACTCATCAGGTCCTTCGCCCGCCCAACCTGCTTTGCAAGAGCCTCGTCACCTTCCCTCAATGCCCTCTTCTTTCCCTCAAAAATCTCTGTCGTCGTACGATCCCATATATCAATTATATCACGAATGTCACGTAACCTTTTACTAGGAAAATGGTCAACAAACCACCTTCTAATCCTCGGAGGGCCAATCTTGATGAGGACCGGGAGTAGGAATTGGATTTCTAAGACCATCTTCGACATGGCTTGGCTGGATCATCCATCGTAAGGAACGTGGTTGATATCCGGAACATCAACGAGTACTAACACAAATGTCTTAGCTGCTTGAGCAAAAGGATGCGGCTGGGCGCCCTCCACCAAAGGATCAAAAGAATAACCTAGGCCACTTTGACCAATCATCTCAAGTGCAGCACGACTCATCCAGTGCAAGACATCAATCTGAACCATTATCAAGATTCATAAGTTATAACCTGAGTCGTTAGGGATGAGTTTACTTCTTGAGAGCCTTGAGCCAACTTATTCTTTATGACTTTCTCAAGCTAGTCAAAATAATGAAAAGTGAATGTTCACGGCCTTTATACGCTGTGCATTACCAAACCTTTTTCGCGACGTCGTTGAACATGGGAACTAGGAGGCAAAGCACATTTGCAATGTGAACGTTTCAATCCACAGTAACGCGTACCCATATTACGCATATGTGCGATAGAAAAGACTGGATTTAACATTTTGCGTTGTTTCTTGTGTTGTTCGCCTGACCAGATCGATTGGTGGTCACTACTTTTGTACAGACAAGAGGCTTACCTTGCGTAGACGAAAGACCCGGGCCAAATATAATTGAGTTAGACCTAATGAAACGTCATAAGTTGATTATCCTGTCACCGTAGTCTCATACGCGTAAAAGGAGCTAGTTTCTTCATATATCGCTTGGTCCTATCCAAGCAATGATTCACTACGATGAATTCTGAAAAAAAATTTAGACCATCTCACCTTTACAAGTATATGATGCAGGGCCTTCGGGTCGTGAATTTCGAGACACCTTGACTGTTACGATATTAACAATATGTCGAGCGGGGGAACCACTGAGACTTACTCCAAACAGGCCCCAAAGTCTGGTGACTCTGCCATCTGGGTGTGCATTAAGCAATCGAGGTGAAAGACATCGCTTGCTTGAAACTCATACATCGTTCGGAAATCATTGAATTGAACTCCCAACCGACACTCGAAGGATTGAACATCTGCCCTAGATTTCCTGAGGAAGACACAGATGGGCTGATGTTATCGATACCGGTGTGCGGCAGATACTGACCTTTGAAGAACGACTCAGGTTCGGGCCCAGGAATGTTATCGACATCTGTCTTTGAGAAATATCTTCTCAAAAGCCAAACAAGAACGAGAAGGGCAAGAGATTGAGCCAATAAGGTGATCATGGTACAAGGTGCTTTCCATTGAGCAGATAACTAGATTTATATGAGAACTCGTGCTTCGTCGGGGCGATGACACAAATCTGCGTACGTATATGACTTTCTCGTGAGTGTTCTGCTGGGCATGTGCTGAGAATATTTACCACAAGTAGAGAGAGTTCATGAGATAAATCAGTTGACCTACGTACCAGTGTTCTCCTGTCAATATAAGTGTGATTGCAGAAGCTTGACTGAGTATTTCGAATGAAAGTCTCTAAGTCGAACGTTGAACCGGAAAAAGCCGGTAGTGATGCATTACGAAGTTGATCACTCTTCTGCCTGCTCAAGCTCAAGCGCCGTCAAGATCTATATATCCCATGCATCTCCTGTGTCACGTATTAACTCGAACGCTGCAACTGCTGCCTAAGGTCTTTGATATCTCTGCTGTCATCAGGCCATCCCTTACGGTTGCATCAGGCACCCTCATCTCTTTCAATCAAAACTCTCCTGAATAAGTCTTGATCCTGGTGTCATCAGGATTCAGCAGCGGCTCCACACACGACGACCTTGTAGAAGATTCGATGGAGATTCCGAATCAAGAGCGTGCTCGTAGTAGAAGGTAGAACTCAACAGCGGATCTAAGAGCGCAGTCCAAGGGGTCATCGGTCATCCCTTACAACTGTTGGCGTCCACGATGAGCCCATGTTCGATGTCAAAGGCTCTCGATCGTGTTCCCAGGAAGTAGGCGTTTCAGGTTCTGGGAGCATTATCGAGTAGGTGACTGCAGTTAACATCTCAATGGTGCGCCGCCCAGACCTCGAATTGTTGAAAGGACTTGTCAATTTGAACAGTATTTTTGGTTGGAACCATGACTGCGTTGGTTCTGTTGTGAGAATGTTGACGATCCCCTTGATAACGTGACGTTTATAGTTCGTCACATAATCCTCTGGCATTGCTCAGGATCCTTGACCATGGAGCCTGAGATAAGGTTAGTGACCTCAAAACGATTTGGATTAAGATTTATGGAACGTTGGTTTTATCAAATAGCTGACCTTCTAATAGACGATAGGGATGATCGCTTTACCGGTGAGTGAGGGCTGCCCTCCGACTCTATCTCAATGTCAGCGATGCTCGACGCATGCAATATCACGTATGGAAACCCCGTAATCATTCAACACAGAGAGATTGGCACTCTGGGTGAGATCCTCGATACAATTTTGACCCAAACATGAAGTTGGACACTCACAGTGAAAAAAACTCGACTCAGTTTGGTCGTGGTTCTTGAGTTAGGATTTGAAGGCGTCGAGAGACATAATATAGATGGTCTCATCCTCCCTTCATATTCAACTTGTTTTTTCTTAAGAGAGACAAGGTATATGAGAAGGAGATCGTTGCTTTGTATTAACTGTTCTTTGATCTATCTTCTGGTCCTTCATGCACGGGCATTGGCTTCAGTAGGAAATTAAAAACATCGTCCTCGAATCCAACTGTGATTTCGATCAAGAATTAATTCAATGACGTGTAGTCTTATACCAGGAATGTCCGCGTCGCATGGACGGGAGGGTGCTCATGTGCCACAGCCTCAGCCCAACGAAAGTAATTCATAGTAATTCATCTTGTGCTAGTCCATCAGGTGGACGGGTAGTTGTTCGTCTCATAAATGATGGGTTACATATCAATAGAAGATTGATTCAAACCTTTGGACTAACTAACTCCAGCCTGAGTGGCAATTGGGAAGTCTCAGGAAAATCCTTTACAACAGGGTTCGTGATTCCACTTATTTTCCAAACAATCTCTTTCTCCGAGGGGTAGAAACGGAATTGGGAGATGAGGGTGGACAAAACGACCTCTGCAACATTCCATAAATCAGAAAACACAAGTCTTGTGAAGTAGGATAGTGGAATTTACTCATTTCTAATTGTGAGAACTTGAACCCCAATACAAGCTCGACCACCACCCAGGAACGTCAAGCTGAAGAGAGAAAATTTAACGTTCATTCCCGTAGAGGACAGCAAGCTTCAACTGACAGGTGTGAATAGATCCCGGGCATATGAGCTTCATATACAGCCTCTGGGATAGGCGCAAGCCATCGCTCCGGCTTCCACTCGAGAGAATCCGGGCCCCACAAAAGAGGGTCTCGATTAGCGTTCAGAATGGCGATGAAGATCGTGGTGTTTTTGGGAACCAGTATAGAATCCATCTCTCGTCCGTCAATTCCTTTGATCGGCGTTAAGAGAGGTAAGACGATGTCTTTTCTAGCACTAAGAATAGGGAATAAGCCAAAGCAGCCAAGCGACTGGGTTGGAGCACGTACACTCTCATGACCTTTGGCAATGGCGCATGGCTACACGAAGCATTAAAAATTGGAGGTAAGCTGCTCGTCAACAACCTACAGACGTAGAGTTTCTCGACAAACGGCATCCACGAAAGGGAGCGAAACCAAATCGTCGTAAGGTATCTCACCGTTATGAGCATTGCGTGCTTCAATAACTTCAGAACGAAGGCGCTCCTGTGATTCAGGGTGCAGCGCCAAGAGGTGAAGAGTGCGTGAAAGTGCGTTAGAGGTCGTATCGGTGGCGGCAACGGCGAATGTTCTAAATGTTGTCTTACTTTGTTAATATTCAGCAGAAAGATTTCACTCACGACATCTAAATCAGATCATCGCATTATCAGGTGAAGGAAAATGAGGACGATTGGCTAACCCACCTGTCCTAAAACTTCTTTGTCAGGCAACCTATCTTCCTCTGACGCCTCCATATTCGCCTTCACTGGTTCAATACTTGAACAAACAGTTGAAACCAGAGTCAATAACGTACTGAGAATACTCATCAGATCCTTTGCCCGCCCAACCTGCTTTGCAAGAGCCTCATCACCTTCCCTCAACGCCCTCTTCTTCCCCTCAAAAATTTCCGTCGTCGTACGATCCCATACATCAATTATATCACGAATGTCACGTAATCTTTCACTAGGAAAATGGTCAACAAACCACCTTCTAAACTTCGGGGGGCCAATCTTGATGAGGATCGGGAGTAGAACTTGGATTTCTAAGACCATCTTCGACATGGCTCGACTGGGTCATCGTAAAGAAAATGGTTGTCAGGTTGAATATAAAAGAGTACTAACCTCAATCCTTTAGCCGCGGCAGAAAAGGAATGTGGCTGGGTGCCATCCACCAAAGGATCAAAAGAATACCCGAGGCCACTTTGACCAATCATTTCAAGTGCAGCGCGACTCATCCAGTGTAAGACATCGACCTGAACAAGTTTAACATCTGGATATTGACTTCATTGCTCTAGTTACTTCTTGGACACCGTGAGCTAATGTATTCTTGATGGCCTTTTCAAGCTAGTCAATGGGTTAGAGGCTCCGCGGCCTTGAAATGATGTGGAATGCATAACCTTTTTGCGACATCGTTGAACAAGGGGACTACGAGGAGATAATATGTTTGCAATGTGAATCGGAACAATCAGCAAGAATCGTACCCATGTTGCGCATATGCGCGATTGAAAAAACGGGATTCAACATTTTGCGTTGTTTTCTGTGCTGTTCGCCTTTGTTACAATGAGATGGACGTCGTTGTAGAGATAAGAGACATCCATACCTTGCGTAGATAAAAGACCCTGGCCAAACATAATCGCGTTAGCCCTACAAAAATGTTATAGTCTGGAATCGTCTTGGCGAGTATTTCCGCATACGCGAAAAATGAGCTAGTCTCTTCGTATATCGCTTGGTCCTATCCAAGTACTGATCCACAACTGTTAATGTCGAGGAACATATTATACCATCTCACCTTTACAAGTATATGGTGCAGGGCTTTGGGATCATAAACCTCCAGACATCTTGACTACTATTGGTGTTAACAATGTTTCTCGCAAGGAATGACTGCGACCTACTCCAAACAGGCCCCAAATTCTGGCAACTCTGCCATCTATGTGCATTAAGCAACCAAGGTAAAAGACATAGCTTGCTTCAAACTCATACACCGTTCGGAGATCATTGCATTGAACTCCCACCCGACATTTGAAGGATTGAACATCTGTCCTAGATTTCCTGAAGAAGGCATGGATGGTTGATGAGATTATCGTTGTGCGGCAGATACCGACCTTTGAGGAACGACTCAGGTTCGGGCCCAGGAATGTTATCGACATCTGTCTTTGAGAAATATCTTTTCAAGAGCCAGATAAGGGCAAGAAGGGCAAGAGATCGAGCTAAGAAGGTGATCATGGTGCAAGGTGCTTCCCATTGTCAATGAACAGACGACTGAATTTATACGAGGTCCCGTGTACAAGAATGTCT